>AWOL01S0315014.1:0-10555 GCA_000715115.1 Nicotiana otophora | reverse complement strand
CCTCCATTTCCCATTCACCCTCATTTTAAGAATATTACATCTTAAAAATAAAACCTCAACAAAGAGAAGCAGGAGTTTAAATGTTTTCTGACCATTTTGACATTGGTTTGTATTGTTTCAACGTATTGGTAGTAGCTAGTTCTTTTGTTAGAAGAATTTCTAAGCATTAATTTACTCTATAAATTATTTAAATATTGATTGTTGACTTAACGGAAACTTGATGGAAAGGGCATTGATGTTTGTTTACTTGCTATGACATATATATTTATTGATCTTATGTTAATTTAACATATATCGACATAGTGATAAGGAATTATATATGAGCATAATATTTAATTATCAATTTGAAAGAACTAAGGAAGGTTAATTTTTTAGGATTCGTTTCAATTAGTTGAACCTTGGGTTCCACTTTTTATCTCTGCTAGCTTTTTCACCACGTTTCGGAGGGAAGTTTGGAACATAGCTAGGTTGATTCCCTTCATGTGATAGATTCATCGTAGACGAAGACATTCTTCAATTCAATATATATATATATATATATATATATAATACGTTTAGTCCTCGTTTGTCTCTTTTTATATGATACAAAAATAGAGAAATGCATATTTTTAGTCGAACTAAAAATATACATTTCCCACAAAACGTATATTTTTCTTATATATTTATATTATATAAAAATATACATTTCCCACAAAACGTATATTTTTCTTATATATTTATATTATATACGTATAATATAGATATTTTATGGGATTTTGGCATGATGTGACAATGTACTCACACAATTGGCAGAAAATAGCGCTGATTATAGATATTGGCACCAAGTAGCCCATAAATGTATATCATAACAATAATATGTATATCAAAATGAATATCACAACTTTATTTTCCTTCTTTTTTCTATATAAAAATATATAACTTTATTATCCTTCTTTATTATCTAAAATAAAAAATGATAAATAGAATTATTTAAAATATATTTTTATCTCTATATCAATGTATATCATAACGAAAATAATTGTATTATTTATATATCATTCCTATTATAAGTTGTTACGTGGTACCAATTTCCCATACATATTTTGGCTAGCAAATATAATTAGTTTAGATGACAATTTTGTATTTTGTCCAAAACAAAGCCTTATCGAGCAGTTGGGCTAAAGTACGTAATCTGCCTCCTCAACAGTAAAATGGGCCTGACAATTGGAACGTTAAGGGAGAAAGTGCACATCAGAGTTAACCTTAAGTTATTAATTGATGTTAATTCCGAATATTAATAGAGAATGAGTGATATAGTTGCCAAAGATTCATACTTGTCTAATATAAGTTTAATCTTATATCAATAAGGAAGGACCTTGAAATCACTTTTAAGTAATCATCTTGAGTTTTCCCCTTAGAATTGGTCATGTGAAGTTTTGGTAAATTTGTTTCGATTAATTAAGCTTTTTGGTCGTAACTGAGATTCTGTTGGCTAGTGTTAGGCAACACTTGGAGTTCTCGAGTGTTTGACCAAAAAGTATAAACTTTCGATTAAACTATTTAATTTTATGTAATAGGGGATTAAACTTAGTTAATGATAATATCTCTAGATATGAAACTTGACAACATGGATAACGTAAGATAGCGCCGGTATGAGATCGAAGGTAATGCACATTTAATATTCAAAAAGGGTATGAGCAATAATGGGGGAATCATAAGTAATAAATAGCAACAAATGACATTTAAGTAAATAGAGAGTACAATTCACCCAATATTGAATGAGATAGATGATTGTTCCCTCTGACAATGATGAGTGACAGACAAATCCTAGAACGTTTGAGCTATTCTTGGATATGATGGAAAAGTATGGAATAATGTGAGTATGAATATTGATGAAAAACTAAAGTTTGTATCTTTGCTAGAGAGAGAAAATCTTCTTCTAAATAGTATTTTTCTCAAGTGAACATTACATGCCTTATCCCCTTTATCTCTTTTTTTATTTATACAAGACATGTCCCTAACAAACCCTAATAGTACAAGTGAAGAGAATATTTGATGGAATATTTTCTTCAATATCCTATTTCAAATACTAGTTGTTACAGTCATTTACGCAATAATCGACCTCGGTCATGGTTGACACCTCGATCACGAACCTTGCTGCTTCCTGGTCGACCTCGACCGATTCTTTCCTTAAGGACATATCACACTAAATATCCTTAGAGCATATTTTGGGCTATACATTTAGTCCATCCGCTTATTAAGGCCGGTCCAAGACGACCTTGATAAGCGGACTCTGTTTATCGTGGTTGACAAAGTTGGGCGAGCAAGTCGAGTAGTGGCGCTTCAGACGAGGTGGCAACATGACCTTTCGTGAGCCGCAACCTTTGGGGTGACATCGTTTTATAAGACGCCATGACATCATGCGTCGTTATGTCTTGAGTTCTTGGTCCTCAAGCTTGAGTTCTTATAAATAGGGGCATAAGATCAGTTGTTCGTGTTGCGCATATTCTCAACATAGAATCCTTGTGCCTTCTTCTCTTCTGTTCATATTGGATCTTTGCCTTCTCTTTGCTTCGTTAGAGCGTACCTGTTCCCTTGATTCTAGTGATTCCAGCCTCACGGTGCTAAAAACAACATCTTTTCTATTAAAAACATGGTCAACACATCCTCTGGTTCCGGCATGGCAACTCACCCTGTCCCTTTGGCGGTGCATATGCCTCCTTATGATGATAATGTTTCTGTTGAAGTTGAAGATGAGATTTTCCCACGGCGGAGGAAATAATTCTTCGCGGTGAAAAAACTAGGTCTGACTTTTCGAAAGTGCCCGATGATGACCCTGAGATATCAGAGTCGGCGATGAAAGAGGTTGATATTGTCAACCTTAGGGCGAAGTTCAAAATTTCTGCCCATATTGATATGATCCCGGTAGGGCACGATGTGGTACAAATACACTGCCCCGGGTATTGCGCGTTCTACGCATATCCCTTCTAAGTCGGACATTATTTTCCTCTTCCCCCATTGTCGGAGGAATTTTGCCGTTATTACGGTGTTTGCCCAACCCATCTATCTCCATACATCTACAAACTTATCCGTATGCTTACGGAGTATGTGGAGTTGGACGGAGTCAGGGTTTCACTTCGCCACTTGATGTATCTCTTCACCCCTAGTTTCTATAGGGGACGATGTTGCACCTTCGCCACTGAGGAAGTAAATATTTGGTGGTGAAGATGGATGATAAGGCAAATCGTTAGTTTTCGCTTAATTATTTCGTCGTCAAAACTGAGGACGTGGTGGCCAACGCGAGCGGATTCCCTGAGGCCTGGAATTATGCCCGTAAGTGTCTTAATTGTTTTTTTGCCAGTTTTAGTCATGGTTTGACATTTTATTTTTCTTTGTGTAGCCAAGACTGCACCCCCTCCTTTGGTCGGGGATATTTATGATTGGGTTAACCATGTTCTGCCTCACACAGTGGGGATTCATGAGTGGTCGGTCTTTCTCAAGAAGTTCGGGCATGCTTCTTCCGTGACCGGTAAGTTCACCCGTTTATATTTATATTTTTTCACCTCATTGTCGCTTGCTCGTTATTGTCTTGTGTGGGGAGAGATGATCTTTTAATCTTCTTTTTCAGCCTAAGGATCTTTGAGAAGACCGGAGGCTCCTCCTCTTGCATTTCGCAAGAGGAAAACTGCTTCTTCAGAGTTCGCTCCTGCTGTGACTGCGGTCAGGCCTGACCAGTATTCTGCTTCCATTCCTCCTCCTGCCGCAATTAGGCTGGCTCAGTCGTCGACTACATCAGCAGTAGGACTCCTGACTTCCCATTTGCATCATTTAATAGATGAGAAGTAAGAGTCATCGCCAAGTGGGGAGGGTTTGATTTCCCGCAAAAGGAGATCGGTAGATGTTGGCGATGGGACCGTCCAGACCGTGGATTCAGTAAGGGGTGATCATGAACAGGTGACTGTCGTACTTGAAGACGACACTGAGTTGCCAATTAAGGTTCCACCATCAACTGAGGCTATAGAGGGCATACCCCTTCACGATGCCGAGGCTGGAGTTGGGGGAATCTGTGGAAGTTCCAGGTCCTGTACGGCAAGACGAGCCATCATCCTCGCGGCCGACTGGCGTTCCTATTTTGACTGCCTATAGGAGAGGTAAGGGTGTCACCGACGATGGCTATGAAACGGGTTTCGGTATTGATGCCGACAAAATACGGATGATGGGGGAGGGGTTTACCCGACTAAAAGTGAGGTTGGAGGGGTCCATGCAGATCATTGCGATCCCCATGGATCAGGTCTTACCGGTGAACACAAAGAACGTGGTCCCTTCCTTAGGTCTCCTCTGCTCTGACGTGGAGGGTAAAACTCTCAAGAAACTAGACGATGCCACCCTATCGAGGAGTATAGCCGGCCTCGCTCTCAAGGTAAGCTTTTTGACTTACGTTTCTGGTTCCATGCTTTGTACTTCGTGCTTACTCGTTGTTTTTCCTCGATTTGTTTTAGATTGTAGTTTTGGAAATTGAGAGTGCCCGCCGAGAAGAGAGGCTTAAGGATATTTTTTGGAAGATGGAGCGGAAGTATCGTGAGTATCGTAATAAGCACCGCGAGATCTGCAGGTGGTTTGGTGAGAGTGGAAACTTTCAGGCACTTCGAGACGAGATAAAGGGGAAGGATGACAAGTTGGTAAGAGTTATCAGAAAATGCAGCGTCCTTGAGGGGGCGTTGAGGGATAAGGAAAAGGAGCTCGAGGTGAGCAAGCTAATTGAGGCCCAATGTGCTGATCTTCAAGTCCAAGTTGTCTCGGTTCGGGCTGAGTTCAAGAGGTGTCAAATCAAGGCGAACCCTCTAAGTGGAGAGGTCGTCGAGAAGACAAGGGACTTAGAGAAGGTGGAATTAGCTCGATTGAGGTTTGCGAGGAAATTCGAGGCTTTGGAGGTTGTGGTCTGCGTTCTTCATTCTGATTGGGAGAGTGCTCTAGAGACAGCCAGGTTGAGAATTGAGTGGCTTGATGAGCGGATATGGGAGCTAGAGGAAGAGGCTTAAGGCCTTGGTGACCGAGTTGCTTCTCTTGAGGTACAGAAGGCACAGTTGTTGGCTCAGTCGTCTTTTTCTCGTACTGTTAATATTCTGTGGGGATTTGTATGAGGTATGGGTTCACGCCGAGGACCAACTAGATATATTTAGAGATCTGATAGGGGCGGGGACTGTTACAGAGGCTGACTTCAAGGATGCTCGTGCCAAGGCGCGTAGAACTCAGAATGCTTGTGGCTATGATCCCGCTACACCCAGAGGACGGTGATGACAACGAGGATGCGGTCATAGATCGGATCGAATATGACGCCTGGTATGAGGACGAGTATCCCGATAGCGATGGAGGTGGCGGAGATACAGATGGAGATGGCCTAGGTGATCAGGCTGATGATGCTACTAGGTCAGGCGACGATTAGTTGTTTTTCCTTTTCTTTTAGCCACGGATTTGTATATATGTTTGTGTGTGTCTTTTCGAGCCTTTGTAAAAAAAGAATATTCTGAGTATGAAATGCTGATTTTGTTGTTCGTACCTAATTCTTTTCCAAGCCCTTCCACTTCCCGAACTACCAATCGCCCCACTATCTGCTAGTCTGGTTCGACTCAAACTTTTGTCATGTCAAGCTTCTTAACGTGCTTTGTACCAACCTATATTTTGTGTACTTCGGGGCGCTGACTAGCCCTACACCCTTCTCTTGAGTGCTTTATTTAGCATTTCTCTTTCATATCCCATCCTTACGCTACACTATCCATAAGGTTGACCTAGCCCTCTCTTCTCTCTCTTTGTCTACGCGAAGATTCTATTCTGTTCGAGTTTGTATGCCTCTTTATCTCTTTGTTACTTGGTTGCCTTAGTCATAAAAACTTAGTTCGAGTAGGTTAACTGAACTTGATACAAAACCTAGTTTTGATCATGGCCGAGGGTCGAAAAGGTGTTAATTCAAATGGGGTCAAATATAACTAGTGTATAGTTAAGGCCGGGGGTTGAATATGTGTTAATTCGAACGAGGTCGAATATAACCAGTGTATAGTTAAGGCCAAGGTCTGAATAGGTGTTAATTAGAACGGGGTCGAATATAACCTACGTTTATTTATGGCAGAGGGCCGAATAGGTGTTAATTCGAACGGGGTCGAATATAACCTATGTTCTTTTATGGCCGAGAGTCGAATAAGTGTTAATTCGAACGGGGTCGAATATAACCTATGTTTATTTATTGCCTAGGGTCGAATAGGTATTAATTCGAACATGGTCTAATATAACCTTCTTTTATTTATGGCCGAGGGCCGAATAAGTGTTAGTTCGAACGGGGTCAAAAATAACCTATGTTTATTTATGGCCTAGGGCCGAATAGGTGTAAACTCGAACGGGGTCGAATATAACCTATATTTATTTATGGCCAAGGGCCGAATATGTGTTTATTCGAATGGGATTGAATATAACCTATATGTATTTATGGCCGAGGGCCGAATATGTGTTGAGGCGACATTGCTTTGGCTGTATGTTTGGCGAAAATATGGGTAAACTTTATGTGTTTGTGCTTTGTTCATACACTTGGAGAAATTTACATGTTTTCCGAGCTAGCATTCCAGTCTTAGTCTATCTAGTCCCTTCATTGGTCGACCTGGAGAAGTATATCGAGAGGTTGAGCAATGAAATAGTTGTCTTGTGCCTCCTGCTCTCACTTTAACTAGAAGTGTTCCCTTCGCCGCCTCGTTAAAAACCTCTTTGAGAAAACCAATTGGGACGAAACTCCAGTGAGGGAAAAGTGAGTACGACTTGGAGGACTCTTTTTCTTAAAAGTTGAAGTACTTGAGGTGGGCGACATTCCAATTGTTTGGTAGTAGATTTTCTTCCATCGTTTCTAATTGGAATTACCCTTTGTTTGCTGTTGCCATGATTTTGTATGGGTCGCCCTAATTTGTTCTCAGTTTACCTTCCCGTGGGCCTTTGCTCACTTGTGTTTTAGCTTTGATCACGTAGTCTACGACTTTGAGTGGTCTGACCTTTGCCCTTTTGTTGTAATAGCATTCTGTTTGTTTCTTTTGGGTGATCATCCTTATGTAGGCCATGTCCCTTCGTTCTTCGACTTCGTCGAGCTCTTGTCTTCTGCTTTCATCGTTCCCCGGCCTGCTCTCGTGGGAGTATCTCAAACTGGGCTCTCTGAATTCAACTAGTATTATAGCATCAGTCCCATAGACTAATGAGTAAGTCGTCTCTCCCGCGCTCGTCTTCGATGTTGTTCGGTAGGTCCAAAGCACTTCTAGTTGTAATTTCGGCCATAACCCCTTGGCGTCTTCGATTGTTTTCTTCATGATGTTCAATATTGATTTGTTGGAGGACTGTGCTTGCCGGTTACCCAGAGGGTGATATGGTGTTGAGAGTATTATTTTGATATGCCATTTCTCGAAAAACTCAACGACTTTTCTTCCTATAAATTGGGATCCATTGTCGCAACTGATCTCTTTGGGGAGGCCCAAACGACATACGATGTTTCTCTCTATGAATGCAATCACTTCTTGTTCACATATTTGGGCGAATGCTCCTGCTTCTACTCATTTAGAAAAATAGTCAGTTAAAACCAAAAGAAATCGTACGTTACGTCGATCTGCCAGGAGGGGGCCCACAATGTTCATTCTCCATTTGATGAACGGCCAATGTGAAGTGAATGAGTGAAGGTGCTCGTCTGCTTGGTGGATCATTGGGGCGTACTTTTGGGACTGCTTGCATTTTTGTACGAAATCTATGGCCTCTTTTTTCATGGTGGGCTAGTAGTATCCTACCCGTATGAGGCATCTGACCGAAGCTCGATTGCCGGAATGAGATCCACAATGGCCTTCGTGGACTTCTTCAAGGACGCGCCGCGTCTGATTCGGGCCTAAGAATTTCGCCAGGGGGTCGCCATACGTCCTCTTGTATAGGTCGTCATGAATGATGTTGTACCTGCCTGCTTGCATTTAAAGTTTCTTGGCTTCTTTTGTATCATCTGGGAGTACACCATCCTGCAAATATGTAATAATACGGTTGCTCCAGTCTCAAGTCAGATTTATGGTTCTCACCTCGATTTGATCTATCGATAAGTGAAGGAGGTGGACCACATTTTTTTCTCCGGTTGTGATGTTTTTGGTGGCTGCTGCCAATTTGGCGAGGCCGTCTGCCTCAGTGTTCTGTGCTCGGGGGATCTGGTCGAGCTGACATTCGTCAAACTCGGGCAGCTGTTTACAGATCTCAGTTTGGTATTTTTGCAATCTCTGCTCTTTAATCTGGAAAGTCCCTGTGACTTGGTTGACGACGAGTCACTACAAGAAATATGACATTTTATAAATGTCATATTAAGCTACATAAATGTCACAAAATCGTTTTCCGATAATTATTTCACTTAGTTCAAGTGTTGGAAAGTTTTCGACGTTTATTTTAATGTCGGTAAAAGATTTACGACATTTAGTTTACGACTCTTATAAAAAGGTCACTTTAAAACTTGTGACATTTCACATAATGTCGGCAAATTAAGTACGGTTCTCAACTTATTTCGTTTACGACATTTAAAAGTGTCGGAAAATTCTTGAGCTATTAGTGATACTTCTACAACACATCTTGCTAATATAATAATTAATCATTGACATTTGCACATTGAGAGGACAATTACAATAAATATAAAGCTGAAATTATATTTTGTTATAATGAAAGTATAACCTTCAAATTTCTAATTAAATACCTACAAGTGTCATTCAACATAGACAATTGGAACTGTAGTAAATAGAAGTTTTCTATAATTAATTTCAACAATGTATTTATGAATAGCTTTACATCATTACAATTAAATAATGTTAAATCAAACTATTCGGTTGGATTTGAGCTAACTATAACAAATTCTGCAACAACAGATTTCTTCACTTCTTCAACTCTTTCTTTCACTTTTTGTGCTACATCCCGTCAGCTCCAATTCCCTGTGCATCCGCCCATTCGATACTCTATTGAACTGAGATAACAAGGTTCTCTGAGGTAGTTAAACTATATTTTCATAAAATGAGAATTAACTAGCAGATCATTGAAAGTCAAAATAAGATTGCATAATCTACATGCAAGAATAATTTAATAAAATGAATTTATATAGTGCAACTATTTTTACGAGTGTCCTTATCCTTGTAAGACAACCAATTGAAGTATAGTTATCTGCCATCAAAGAAAACAAATGCCTTAGTAAAAAACACATAACTTTAATAAAGAAAGATGTTGTTTGGCCATCAAATTTTCAAGGACCTTAACTTAAGTTGCCACACTGTGGAATTTCTCACTGCAACTCCATATCACACACACAAACAACAACAACAACAACAACCCAGTATAATCCCACTAGTGGGGTCTGGGGAGGGTAGTGTGTACGCAGACCTTACCCCTACCCTGGGGTAGAGAGGCTGTTTCCAAATGACCCTCGGCATCCTTCCCTCCAAGAACTCCCCACCTTGCTCTTGGGGTGACTCGAACTCACAATCTCTTGGTTGGAAGTGGAGGGTGCTTACCATCAGAGCAACCCACCTTGTCTATATCACACACACAAAGACCAGTAGATTTGTGCAACCTCATTCTTCACCAAATCAACAAGCATAGCCATCGGTATATTTCAACCTAATAAATTCTAAACACCTTCGACTGATTGCATAATTTTCGTAGGGACGAAATAATTAGTAGGGTAAATATAACCCTATATTTAGACAAGTTAATAGCACACTTATTATTATGGCATTTCTCCTTCGAAAGCCAAGAGTTAACTACCATATTATACTAACTAAACATGCCCTTAGTAAAGCTAATGATACATATGGATGTGAAAATTACTTACAAGCATTTTCCTGCCACACAGGATAATATTTTCATTCACATCTAATGACTGCTTACTAGGATCATGTTACTAAGTATTTTGTTAAGTGTACAAGAAACAACTACCTGGTGATTGAAAACCAGCACACATCTAATTTGCTGACTTGCAGACAAGAATTGAGGAAATTTAATTAATTTTGTTCATATTTGGAAATGAATAAACAATAGGGAAGGTCATAGTGTTTAAGATGCTTATCAGACATTTTGTCAAACAGTTGTAAGGCATAATTTGTGAATGTGATATCAGCATTACTTTATTTTGTAATTAACACCCCCACACAATTTCCATTCAAACAAACCTATCTCCATATCACCACCACAAAATAAAATCACAACATAGATTAAGCTTCAAAAACTCAAACTCCCAATTCTTCTGCTGCGAATACATAGGGAACAAGCAAATGCAATAAATAAACATGATTGAATTCCTCCGAGAAATCAAAACACTCACCAGAAAGAAGGAACAATTCGAATCCGATCGATCAATCAAAAGAAAAATCCTAACCTGGAGTTATTCTAATGCGCAATAGATGAAGAGAAGAAAATAGAGAATGAAGCAAGAAGAGAGTACATATTCATACCGCTATTACTGAAGATTCTTGATATAAGATTCTTGATATTCATGGTTGGGGTGGAGGAATTCGGACGGGATAGAGAAATGGAGGGGTTTGGGGGG
>AWOL01S0314931.1:0-12902 GCA_000715115.1 Nicotiana otophora | reverse complement strand
GCCAGGAAATCTCATGTCCTGAGCAGTGCATCAGTTTATCAGTAGAGGCTTCATAGACACAGTCGGTGGGTTAAGATTCAGATGTTTTTTTATAATAACTTAGTAGTATTTCAGTAGTTACTACGAATAAAGTTTTGGAGTTGATTTATTTTAAATATTTAGATTTATCAAAAGTATTTGGTTAAAGTATTGCCTTGTTGCATATAAAGTTTGAAGTTATAATAGATTTGATAAGCACAGATGGTTCGCTCGGTCATGTTTAGTGATCGGGTGCCGGTCACGGCTTGTTCAGAAAATGGGTCGTGTCATTAATAGACCAACTAAACTTGGGATTGAATCTCGTGAATGCTGGAAATATCAAAGGTGAATATGGGCACATTCACCTTCTATGTATATCATATAATATGCATCTATGAGATGGTTACATGTGCGATTATTATTAAGCTGCAACCTGGTGTTTGCGAGATAACTTGCTCAATAATTTAATTCAGAGCATATTCCAGATTTTCTATTCAAGACAGTTCATCTTGATAAGTTGGTTTACATTACAGTTGGTTTAGCAAAATGATTTATTGAGTATCTCCACTTAATAGCTAAACGACTGCTTATGAGAACAAAGTTATCTGTATTAATTTGATATACATTATATACGAAAGTATATGATATTCTCCCCTCACAAGTGGTTCAAGGTCAAGAACCAAATAATTTCATCTTATTATTATTGATGTGCGGTGTATATTTTGATTAACACCATAACGGACAAAGGTGGATTTTCAAAGTTGAGGAAGCAAGTTAGTTTTTATAACATGAGGGACAGATAAGATAAATAGTTGAGAAAAAATTACGTGAAATGAATTATCATTTGTACATCTAGATCCTCAAATAAGATAATATGAACTTGAAATTCATAAAAAGATAATTTATCTGCAATATATTGCAAAGCATGCCAGACGCATTTGTTGACCCAAAGAAAGTAACTATATTCTCATTGTAAATGCTCCTATTAAAATAAGTCCTAGAAGGACAAAGCCTATGATACGCTTAAAGCGTATAGACAAATTGGTTTTAAATAAAATTCTTGAAAAGAAAATGAGCAAATGATCAAAATGATCATAATAAGGAGGCAAGTGATCTAGAAGATCACATGACATAACACTTCATAAAATCTCATTAGAGGTTTAGAAGAGATCTCTATGTTATGTCTTTATGAAAAAATATTGTAACCGATATATAATGTTCGTTGGCGATATCTATGATAGCGCTAAGTATAGATGAGGATCTTAAGTCTGTCGAATAAAGACACAAAATATCGGCCAAATGGAAGAGACAAAGTTTAAATAAAATTGGTTTCATATGAAAGACATGTAGATTTGGACATATAGTTCAAACACTTGAAAGTATAAAGTCAATGGTATGTGTAATCATTTTTATCTATCTTATATGTCTAGCATAACATAAAAACTTGATATGCATCTAAAGTCCATTCATATGGCTTATATGGCTTAACTTATATGACAATCCCTAAAGGATTTAAATTGCTTAAAGCATATAGAATTTTTGGTCATGAAGTACCACATCCTAAGCGTAATTGTGCACATATGTATCTTGCTATAACTATAAGCATGATAATATGATAGCGAATTTTACCTCTATGGAGATATTGAAAAGGTCATTCCACGACATTTTATGAAGACATTACATATCTATCAAGAATTTCGATTTCAAGATGCAACATATTCATTCAAGTTAATATGGGTGATTTGCTTATCAAATCTCTACTAACGATCTTTTAAAGATGGTGCACAAGATTGGAATGCAAAGACTCAAATATCTAAATTGGTGTTCTTATCAGGGGGGTTAATATGCGTTGTACTTTTTTTTTTCTTACAAGATTTTGTCTCACTGGGTTTTTCTTGCAAGGTTTTTTAACGAGGCAACTAAAAGGCGTATTTCTAAACATGCGTACTCTTTTTACTTCTCTAGAATTTTTTCCCACTGGATTTTATTTTAGTTAAGATTTTAACGAGACACATTATCTGTTGAATAGATATTCAAGAGAGGTATTATAAATAGAATTGTATTTAAGGTGAATGTCTATATTTTAGAGAGATTTTAGGGTTTGTTACTTTGTGGCTAAGTCACTTTTCTGTAAGGCCCCGTGAAATTTTTACCTAAAACCCGGGGTCTCGTGATGCCGAGATAGACCTATGTGTTGATGATTGTAGAGATTCTTCGCGGCGAGCTTGCTCACTACGGTTCGAACTTTTTGGGTTGAACAGTGCATTGGGGAGTTGATGAAAAATTTTGAAAGTGCAGGGCGTTTCTGCGTTCGCAAAACTGATATGCGAACCGCAGATCTGTCGCAGACTGAAGCAGAAATATGGGTAAAGTTTTTGGAGCATTATGTGGCCGCATAATCATTTCGCGGGCCGCACAACTCGTCGCAGATCCAACTCAAAAATTTTCGGAGGGAAGTTCTGCGGCGCATTATGCGACTGCATAATAGGTCTGTGGACCGCAGACCGGTCGCAGAATGAGGCAGGAGTGCCCAGTTCCGGAGGGATATTATGCGGTCCATTTTGCGGATCACAGAAGTATTATGCTGTCGCATATGCGACCGCAGATCTGCTTCGAGGCTTCTTTTTAAAAAATTTTTTTAACCCGACCCTATTTCGATATATTGAGGCAAAGGGTCACTTTTGAAGTAAAAATCTGATATTTCTAGAGAGAGGGGTTACCATAGAGTGGGAGGAGAAGTTACTAAGCTTATTGATCATTAACTCTTGATCCAAGTTGAAGAATTCACAAGAAAATCCACTAGGTCTTCATCCTAGAGGTAAGAATCTACTCCATAGCCCTCAATTTCGTGATTTTACGGAAAATAGGTAATGAGAAAAGCAATTCTTGGGTCTGGGAGTTGTCCATTATGCATGCATGTACTATCAAGGATGGGGAAAGAATGTTGAGCTAAATTGGGTAGACTTTGGGCAGTGAGATGGAGGAATCCACCATAGGAGGACCTTAAAATCATAATACCCACCTAGTGTTTGATAAAATGCTCAAATGAGGTGGAACCATAACTCTCTCCTAATTTGTGTTCAATTTTGCTATATTTCTAAATAGATCAAAAAGGCTAAGAATTCCGGAACATTGTAGTAATTTAAAATGCTTAAGGCGAGGTATGTTGGCTAAACTCATCTCTTAGAATTGAACCCCACAATATCCTTGTAAGTCCCGAATTGTTCATTATGAATTGATTGTTCCGAATAAGACTTGTATTGAAAGATATATGTTCAATATGTATTCCAATATTCTTGTTATGTTATATTCTATCTGAAAATGTGCTCGAGGCATGAGTTGCATAACCAAAGGTTATATCTTTAAGTCGTGATTCAAGTGAAGGCTATTATGCCAAATTGTGTAAGAAATCTCAATGTGTTTAACATTCTTATTTGCTCAATATGTGGACTTAAAGTCTTGAATAAAAATGCTCTGTTGTTGATGATCCGTGATAAGGTTTGAAAGTGAAAGAGATGAATATGAAGTATGAAATACGGTCAACGTGCTGTAACACTCATCAAAGCGATAAAAGTTTCAACACATGCTAAATATAGAATTTAATTTTTTTTTTATCTTGCCTTGAGCGCATAAAAATTATACTTCTATTACGGATTTAAACCCATGCGATTGACTTTTGTATTACTTCTCTATTTATAAATAATTAAATATACAATTAGGAGAATATTAATAATTTTAATATTATTAATTATTAAAAGTGGGTATCATTGGATGAAAAAGGGGTCCAAAGAAAGCAAAGCAACGGACTTATACGAATAAGAAACAGAAGCACATTCCAGCGAAATACTCACGCAGGCAACGGAAAATTCTAGATTTCTTTACAAATCACTAGTTCTTGAACTCAGGTATATACAATTTCCTATTCTCAATTATCCTACAGTAGTAGGAGCATATGAGCCGAGGGTCTTGTTGCTGAAAATTTGCCTAGCTAGGCTAAGTTATGATACATGAGCGCTGAGAACCATGAAGCGAGTGGCACCTCGTGGATTGGGCCTATTCGATTAGGTTGGGATCGAACCCGTGCTGATCACACTATGACTAAGACAAAAATAAGTCAGGATAGTTGGAACTCCCGAAGTATGAAGTGAAGTATTTTTTTTGAAAGAAAAAGAAAAGAATTTCTTTTAGAATATTCATAAACTGTTGTTATGCCATTATTTTAGAATTGTTCTTCAAAGCTTGACGTTTTCCATGCATTTAGAATCTTTGCTTGTAATGTATATTTTATTAAGATTTTGTCCCTCGTTATTGAGACTCATTAAGTACAATGGATGGTACTGGCGTTCTCTTTTTGGAGCCTGCGTTGGTCTACGGTATAACGTAGGAACCGATTTTGCAGGCGAGCAGGCTACATGTTAGGACTTCCCTCACTTCCAGTGCTATTGGTGAGCTCCGCTTTTGTTCGTGGAGTATTCCTTTGAGTCATCATTATTTAGCTATTTCTTTGTTTACTTAGAGAACTGGCTAGGAAATCTCATGCCCTGAGCAGCGCCTCAGTTTATCAGTAGAGGCTTCATAGACACAGTCGGTGGGTTAAGATTCAAGTGTTTTTGATAATAACTTGGTAGTATGTCTGCAGTTACTACGAATAAAGTTTTGGAGTTGGTTTATTTTAGATATTCAAATTAATTAAAAATATTTGATTAAAGTATTGCCTTGTTGCATATAAAGTTTGAAGCTATAATAGTTTTGCTAAGCGTAGATGGTTCGCTCGATTGAATTTACCGATCGGGTGCCGGTCATGGCTTGTTCAGAAAATGGGTCATGACAAACTTGGTATCAGAGCGTCAGGTTTATAGAATCCTAGGGGTCTATGAAACCGTATCAGTAGAGTATTATTTATAGGTATGAAGCGCGCCATACTTATAAGTAAGAGGCTACAAACATTTAAGAAAAGTCTCTAAGTAAGAGGCTACAAACATTTAAGAAAAGTCTCATTTTTTTCATACTTTAGATCGTGCAGTAGAGCCTACCTCTAAGAAATTATCTAATGTATTCGTTTCTCCAAAACTCGCAGAAATGTCTCGTACTCGCAACTCTGACACCGACACTCAGGATGCTACTCAAGAAACTATTGCTACTATTGTGGCTCAAAGTAGAACTAAGAAAGCTTTAACTCAGAAAAGGAAGGGTAAATCCACAAAGGGGGTTCAAGTACCCCACACATGACTTGGAGTTTCCAGGCAGTTAAAGAATCATGAGAAGAACTACCCCACACACGACTTGGAGCTTGCAACAGTGGTGTTTGAATTAAAGATATAGCGACACTACCTATATGGCAAGCATTGTGAAGTATTTACAGATCACAAAAGCCTCGNATGACTTGGAGCTTGCAACTGTGGTGTTTGCATTAAAGATATGGCGACACTACCTTTATGGCGAGCATTCTGAAGTGTTTAGAGATCACAAAAACCTCCAGTACATTTTCAAGCAGAAAGAGTTAAATTTGAGACAGAGAAGGTGGCTCGAGCTATTGAAGGATTATGACATCAATATCCTTTATCACCCGGGCAAAGCTAATGTGGTAGCAGATGCACTTAGTAGGAAGTCAATGGGTGTCCTGGCCCATCTTGTAGTACAAAGGCAAACTTTGGGTTGAGAAATTCAAAAACTAGCAAATGATGAAATTAGATTGGATGAGACCGAAGAAAGAGGTATAACTGCTTATGCCTTAGCGCAATCCTCTCTTGTTGCATATGTTAAGGCTAAGCAAGACGAAGATCCGTACTTAGTGAAGTTAAAAGAAGGATTTAGAAACAAAGAAATCACTACTTTCACTCTAGAAAGTGATGGAGTTTTGAAGTTGAATGATCGATTATGTGTGCCGGATATAGATGGGCTTAGGAAGGCCATAATAGAAGAAGCTCACAGTTCAAGGTACTCTATCCACCCAGGTGCTACCAAAATGTATTTGGACTTGAAAGAGTTGTATTGGTGGAAAGGCATGAAGAAGAAAGTAGCAGATCATGTGGCTAAATATTTGAATTGCCAGCAAGTCAAAGCCGAGCATCAGAGGCCCGGTGGCCTAGCTCAATATATAGAGATACCATAGTGGAAATGGGAGATGATTAATATGGATTTCGTAGTAGGTATGCCTTGCACATAATGTAAGCATGATTCAATTTGGGTTATTGTAGACCGACTAACAAAGTCCTCTCATTTCCTACCAGTAAAGATGACAAATTCCGTAGAGTAGTATACGCAGTTGTACATCAAAGAAATAGTCCGATTGCATGGTACTCCAGTTTCAATCATATCTGACAGAGGCCCTCAGTTCACGGCATATTTTTGGCAGGCATTTCAGAAAAGATTCGGTACCAAGGTCAATTTGAGTACCTCTTTCCATCCACAGACCGATTAAGAAGTAAGAGTTGACCTAGGTTTGACTTTCGAATAGATAACCTCGAATTGGTGATTTGATGGTTTCAATAGGTTCATATGATAATTTTTGACTTAGGAGTATGTCCGGATTTTGATTTGGAGGTTCTTAAGATGTTTTGGCTCTAATTGCTTAAAGTTGGAAAATTGAAGGTTTAGAAAGTTCATATGTTTTAACGAGAGTTGATTTTGATTATATCAGGCTAAGATTATTATTTTGGAACATAGAATAGGTTCATTCAGTGTTTTGCAACTTGTGTGTGAAGTGTGGTTGAAATACAGAATGTTTAGGAATTATTCAGACATGTTTGGCAAAGTTGGAAAGATTAGAACTTAAGAGATTGATTTTGATCGTCGATTTATAGTTTTAATGTTATTCGTAGTTCTTTGAGCACGTAGAGAAATTTGGATAATATATTCGGACTTGTTGGTATAATTGGATGGGGTCCCAGGGCGGCTCGGGTGTATTTTGGATTAGTTCTGGGCTATATTGGTGAATTAAAGAATGGATCTTGTGCATCACCCCTATAGCCAGGTGCATCGCAATTGCGTGCTGCAAGTGCGGGATTTTGTTTGTAGAAGCGGGAAGAGAGGTGGCCCAAGTGGATCGCAGTTGTGTTGAAATTTTGTGGTTGTGGGCAGCTTGTGCGAGGTGTTTGCGCAGAAGTGCATCTGCAGATGTGGAAGTTTGTCGCAAAAGCGAAGGCCGGCTTGTTAAGTGTTTCTCGCATCTTCAATGATTTTGCCGCAGATGCAACATTGCAGAAGTGACCAAGTGTTCTGCAGATGTGGATCACTAGAATTTAGCTTATTTTTACTATTTTGAATTTTTGAGCTTGGTTAGAGGCTTTTTTTGGGGAGATTTTCATCACAACTTTGGGGGTAAGTGATTTCTACTTAATTTTGATAATATATCTTGTTTTTTCATGGACTAATACACATAGATTATGTGATTTGAAAAATAAATTTGGGGGTTTTTGTGCTAGATTTCTGGAAGTGAATAATTGAGATTTGAATCCCCATTTGAAGTAGGATTTGGATGAAACTTGTATATTTGAATTCGTATTCGAATGGGTAGTCGAAATTTGTGAGTTTTGTCGCGTTCCAGAAAGTGGGCCCTAGTTGACGTTTTGGTTGACTTTGTGTAATTGATTAATGATTGAAGCTTTAGTATTTGGAATTGATTCCTATAACCTTTTTGACGTTATTGAGTTTCTTTTGGTTGGATTTGACCCGTTCAGAGGCTAATTTTAGAGACAAGGGATCCTTGGAATATTCGTTCGAGGTATGTATCTTGACTAGTCTTGGCTTGAGGGTATTTTCCCAGGGGCTTTGATGTTTGCTATATGTAGGGGGTGAGACATATACAAGGTGACGAGCACATATGCATGCTTCGTGGTTATTCATGATCTGGGTAGACTTTAGGCTATTATATATTCCTTGTCTGTTATCATGCCACTTGGATACCATATTTTTTCCACTTGTTTGACTACGTGAACTATTATCCATGCTGGAAATCATGTCTAGGATATCTACTTATCTGTTTGATACATGGTAGGATTATTTTTTCTATATTGATCTATTTACCTTACCCGTAGTCATATTATTCAATCGTGATATTATAGCAATGTATTATATATCTGTCTTTGTGCACTCTTTCTATGTTATCTCACATGTTATTAGTGTCATTGTATGTGAAATACGAGTTTGAGCTGAGTTGTGGTAGGTTGGTATATTTCGTGCAGTATTTTGATTACGGTATTGTTAGATATTGGTATACTCATACTTGAGGATTGATGATTGATTTTGGGCCATAGAGCCATATTGAGTGGATTAGTGACTGATCTTGGGCCATAGAACCGTGTTGATACTCATTGTGAGGTGATATTTTCGTCAAGGCCCTATATTAGGCTGAGTGATATTGATCGTTGATTTTTTATCCGATCAGCGCTTGGGCTAGGATCCGCTCCTCCAGAGTCAAGTGATAACCCATGTTAATTTGGGCCTTGTAAGTGTACACATGGTATGTGTTTAGTGAGGGACTAATTTTGGACACCCGTACGGTGCTAAGCGTGTGTGTGATGATTCAGGGGCATTGTGCCAGGTACCATGTGAGTGTTGAGAGTATGATTGAGGAATACTTGTGTCAAGCACTATTAATGTGTTGAGATGTTTATGTACTTGATGAGTAAATTGTGATGCTAATTTTGGTATGTTTACTTGTCATGCAAGCATAGAGTTATATTTTTCTCATGCCATTTGTATTTGATGTTTAGATCTTGAAATCGCAGTTTACTTGGATAAATTCCTGTCTAGGTGCTTTCTTTAGAAAAGTTGATGCCTTGACTGATATACTTGAAAATCATACTTATTTCTCCTCTTTATTATGATAGAGTTGAACCTGATATTATTTGAGTTGCTTTTCTTTTTTCCATTATTATGATGTTACTGTGGTTGTTGGCTGTTGATGATGAGCATTGGAGTTGCCAAGCTCGTCACTTCTTTCAAGCCAAGGTTAAGCTTGCTACTTATTTAGTATATGGGGTCGGTTGTAGTCATACTACACTCAGAACTTTATATGCAGATCCAGCTATTACCGGTAGTGGTGGTTCCCAATGAGCTGTATCCAGATTTCTTTGGAGATTTTGAGGTAGAACTGTTGTTCCGTTCGTAGGCCTTGAAGTCCCCTCTTTTATCTTATGTTCTTGTTGTTTAGTCTCCAAACAGTAATGTATTTTGTTTAGACTTTAGTTTTAGTACTCTATAGAGCTCATGCACTCGGTGACACCAGATTTTGAATGGTTTTCAGTTATATTGCCATTTTAGCTTTAGTTATTTATGTTATTCTGCTTTTTGAGACTATTTCTTATTGTTGTTGAAGTTTATTTCCACATCTTCATTGTTGACTTGCCTAGCAAGCGATTTTAGGGGCCATCACTGCTCCAGTGAGATTTTAGGTCGTGAGAATATCAATATGACATGAAAAAATTGTAGTAGTCTGAACAATATTATTAATAGTATCATTTTTACATTGATGCATTAATCATGTACATGTTTTAAAATTTTATAATATTTGGTTTGAATTTTCATTTCTTAACCGAAGCTCCAACATTAAAATTAATTTTGTACCTTTGGAGCAGAACTATTAGAGATTGAATGGAAGTTGTTACTACTAAGAGGTCTTAATTAAGTTTTCAAATAGACAACAAAAATACATAATTAAATGAGTGGATACATTTAACTTTCTTTGGATATATACATAAGAATATATTCCCTAAATAATACTTCCTCTGTTTCAAATTAGATGAGGTACTTTCCTTTTTAGTCTGTTCCAAAATAAATGACACATTTTTGAATTTGGAAATAATTAAACTTTAAACTCTTCATTTTACCTATTTTACCCTTAATGAGAAGCTTTTATAACCACACAAATGTCATAGCCCCACAAAGTTTTTACCCCTTAAGCTTTTAAGGCCATAAGTTTCAAAAGTCTTCTTTTCTATTCTTAAACTCCGTGCCTAGTTAAACTATCTCATCTAAATTGAAACAGAAGGAGTAGAACTATAGTCATAACAACAAAGGGGAGTGAAAAGCACCATTTGATATCCATTCAAGGATGCAACTTTGGTGATATGTGTGGTCACAAGAAGAAAGAACTCGTAGGAGCCTCCATTGTCATAATCGACCTGACACATAACACAAACAAAAATATTTTCACATCTCTTATAAGAAGATGAAATTAGTNAGGGATACTTGTGTCAAGCACTATTAATGTGTTGAGATGTTTATGTACTTGATGAGTAAATTGTGATGCTAATTTTGGTATGTTTACTTGTCATGCAAGCATAGAGTTATATTTTTCTCATGCCATTTGTATTTGATGTTTAGATCTTGAAATCGCAGTTTACTTGGATAAATTCCTGTCTAGGTGCTTTCTCTAGAAAAGTTGATGCCTTGACTGATATACTTGAAAATCATGCTTATTTCTCCTCTTTATTATGATAGAGTTGAACCTGAATATTATTTGAGTTGCTTTTCTTTTTTCCATTATTATGATGTTACTGTGGTGGTTGGCTATTGACGATGAGCATCGGAGTTGCCAAGCTCGTCACTTCTTTCATGCCAAGGTTAGGCTTGCTACTTATTTAGTATATGGGATCGGTTGTAGTCATACTACACTCAGAACTTCATATGCAGATCCAGTTGTTACCGGTAGTGGTAGTTCCCAGTGAGCTGTATCCGGATTTCCTTGGAGATTTCAAGGTAGAACTGTTGTTCCGTTCGTAGGCCTTAAAGTCCCCTCTTTTATCGTATGTTCTTGTTGTTTAGTCTCCAAACAGTAATGTATTTCGTTTAGATTTTATTTTTAGTACTCTATAGAGCTCATGCACTCGGTGACACCAGATTTTGGATGGTTTTCGGTTATATTGCCATTTTAGCTTTAGTTATTTATGTTATTCTGCTTTTTGAGACTATTTCTTATTGTTGTTTAAGTTTATTTCCATATCTTCATTGTTGACTTGCCTAGCAAGCGGTTTTAGGGGCCATCTCTGCTCCAGTGAGATTTTAGGTCGTGAGAATATCAATATGACATGAAAAAATTGTAGTAGTCTGAACAATATTATTAATAGTATTATTTTTACATTGATGCATTAATCATGTGCATGTTTTAAAATTTTATAATATTTGGTTTGAATTTTCATTTTTTGACCGAAGCTCCAACAGTAAAATTAATTTTGTATCTTTGGAGCAGAACTATTAGAGATTGAATGGAAGTTGTTACTACTAAGAGGTCTTAATTAAGTTTTCAAATAGACAACAAAAATACATAATTAAATGAGTGGATACATTTAACTTTCTTTGGATATATACATAAGAATATATTCCCTAAATAATACTCCCTCTGTTTCAAATTAGATGAGGTACTTTTCTTTTTAGTCTGTTCCAAAATAAATGATACATTTTTGAATTTGGAAATAATTCAACTTTAAACTCTTCATTTTACCTATTTTACCCTTAATGAGAAGCTTTTATAACCACACAAATATCATGGCCCCACAAAGTTTTTACCCCTTAAGCTTTTAAGACCACAAGTTTCAAAAGTCTTCTTTTCTATTTTTAAACTCCGTGCCTAGTTAAACTACCTCATTTAAATTGAAACTGAGGGAGTAGAACTATAGTCATAACAACAAAGGGGAGTGAAAAGCACCATTTGATATCCATTCAAGGATGCAACTTTGGTGATATATGTGGTCACAAGAAGAAAGAACTCGTAGGAGCCTCCATTGTCATAATCGACCTGACACATAACACACACAAAAATATTTTCACATCTCTTATAAGAAGATGAAATTAGTGTGAATGTGTATGACATCAAGCTCAAGATTCCTCTCCAAAAAAAAAATCTCTGGAGGAGCACGATACACATCTGGATGAGCATCATGCGCCTCTTGAAAAACATCATGAGCCTCTAGAGGAGCATCTTGCTCCTCCTTTCAAATGGCGGAGACTATGAATACAAAGATAAAGTAATAAAAAAATACTATCACAACGTCAAAATAGTAATATAAGCTCAATGACGACTTTTGTTAGATCTGACAGGTAATATGTCTGTAGAATCTCTGCCTCAATGTAATGTGAAAAAACCATAGCATTCCAAATAATATTATTATTACCATTAATTTTACATTTAGGCACGTGCAAATCATGTGCATTTTTTAATATTTTATAAGATTATGTTTGAATTTTCATCTCTTGAACCAAAAGTCTAATCGAGAAATTAATTTTGCGTCTTTGCAGAGGAATATTTAGAGATAGAAAGGAAGCTATTACTGCTAATGGGTCTTAAATAATATTTTTAGATAGACAAGAAAAGTATATCATTAAATGATTGGGGATACATTTAACTTTTTTTGTGAAAGCATATGAATATATTCCGCATATAAAGGAGTATAGTCATAGCGACAACACAAACAGTGAAAAGCACCAGTCGACATCCGTTCAAGGATGTAACAATGGTGATATACATATGAATGTTTCCACAAACAAAGTAACTATAGTCATATAAGTTATCGCAAGAAGAAAGAACTCGAAGGAGTCTCATCAGTCAAACTGGACTTGACATAAAACACACACGAAAATATCTTCACATCTCTCATTAGAAGATGAAATCAATGTTAATGTATATAACACCAAGATCAGGATGCCTCTCCACATAAAACGTCTCTGGAGGAGAATTATACAACTTTGTATGAGCATCATGTGCCTCTTGAGAAGCACCATGAGCCTTTGCAGGAGCATCATGAGACTCTATAGGAGTATTATGCTCCTTTGCGATGACGTAGACTAGGAATAACAATGATAAAGTAACAAAAAGTACTACGATAACATGAAAATAATAATATAAGCTCAATAACGAGTTTTTAAGATTTGACGGGTAATCTATC
>AWOL01S0314665.1:2466-16423 GCA_000715115.1 Nicotiana otophora | reverse complement strand
CTACCGAATGTGAGTTAAATACATAGTTTATGGGTAGATTATAACATATAAACTAGTGAAAATTATGGGTTTAGGTGAAAACCTAGGGTTTTAATAAAAATAGGATTTAACCACGACATTTGTTATGGAATTTAGCAAAACATCATATATTTGGATTCACGAGGTTATGGGTAATAAATTTCTTCAAACATTTCCGAAGTCCGGGCACGTGGGCTCGGGGGTGAATTTTAGACATTTTTCAAATTGGGTTGGGATGTCACTTTGATAGTTAGGATGTGAACTTTTGAACATGTATTGACTATTTTATATAATATTTGACTAGTTTCAAGTTGTTTGGCACCGAATTGAGGGTTTGAACAAAATCTTGAACCGCAAAGTAGGCATTTAGACGAGGTAAGTCTCTTTTCTAACCTTGTAAGAGGGAATTAATCCCATAGGTGAATTGATTAATATGTGCTCCTATTTGTGGGGGTTACGTACGCACGAGGTGACAAGAGTCCGTATGTAGCTACTAATTATGCTATTGTCCAGGTAGTCTAGGACCCATACCATGCTATACTGACGATGTTTTTACCCTACTTGCTAACTTAATTGCTTGAGTCATATTGGAACTTGAAAAAGGAATTGTAAAAGGTTAAATTTCACTTACTTGAAGTTGTGGATAGGTCACAAGACTGTTATTAAGGATTGGTGTTTTCTTTAAATATTAGACTCTTAATAAATCTGGAATCGGATGTTATAAAGTATTTTCTCTTTTCGTGGAACGGGCCGAATGCCTCGGTAGAAGATAGATGCATCTATGGTTCGTGCCGTTCGACCCTCGGTAGTGCACAGTTTAAATATTTTTATGTTGGATCGAGCCGTACGACCTCGGCATAAATAGCGCGTAATAAATCTATGGAACTAGTTATAATTGATATTGCTTCATTGGATTGAGATATAAATTGTTAAATAATGGAAATAAATTTGGGAATTTCTATTAGTAAAAGGATTGTTTATTATTTCCGGTTATTGCGTTTTTAGCTACATTATGTAATCCATGCTTAGTTATAATTTTGACATTTTACTTTTAGCCCATAGTAAGTGTCAAAGTCGACCCATCGCCACTACTTCTTCGAGGTTAGACTGGATACTTACTGGGTACATGTTGTTTATGTACTCACGCTACATTTCTGCACTAAATGTGTAGGATCTGAGGCAAGTGCATCGGGATATTAGTCCAGTGCACATCCCTGATTCCCGAGACTTTGCGGTGAGCTGCCCTTCTAAGCCCGTTCTGCAGCAGCCAAAGTTTTTCTTTTGCTTTTATTTTCTGTCTATCCCATCTCAGACAGTGGTGTAGTATTCTTTTGTATATTCTACTAGTTGCTCATACACTTATGACACCATGTCTTGGTAATTCATGCTAGTAGATACTTTATAGTTTTTGGGTTATTTTATTTATCTCTCTTATTTTAAAAATATTGATCTCCCATTTTATTAAGTTCTTACTTCTTATGTATGCACAAACAAAACAAAATCAACTATTTCAAATCTGTAAAAAAAAAGGATTAGAGAGTTAGTTCACTGTAGGCTTGCCTAGCGGCATCGTTGGGCGCCATCACGGCCTATAGGAGAAATTGGGTCGTGATAACATGGTATCAGAGCACTAGGTTCATGTAGGTCTCACAAGTTATGAGCAGGCCTAAAAGAATCTTGCGGATCGGTGCGGAGACGTCCATACTTATCTTCGAGGGGCTATAGGGTGTTAGGGAACTACTCTTTCTTCATCTCCTATCATACAGTTGACGTTATACTAAGTGTCTTTCTCTTATTCTCTCACAGATGGTGAGAACGCGCACGGCGGATGTTCCAAACCCGTGAAGAGCTGCTCCTCCTGTTGCGAGAGGCCGAGGTAGAGGCCGGGGGAGGGCACCAACCCGAGGTAGGGGACAAGGACGTCCTAGAGTTGCCCCAGCTATACCACCCGCACTTCTAGTAGAGGATCCCATTACTGAGGAGCAGGGTGAGATTCCTGCAGCAGAGCCAGCCCCGGTAGATTTTATGTTAGCACCGGGCTTTCAAGAGGTTATGGGCCATATTCTACGGTTCATGGATACTATGACTCAGGTTTGTTTATTTCTAGCAGACCTAGCCACATCTCAGGTAGGAGGGGGAGCACAGACCCCTACTGCCCAGGCTTCTGGGCATGCAGCTGTTGTATATCAGACCCCGGGCACACTACCCGTGGGCGGGGTCCAGCCTGTAGCAGCAGCTGTACTTGAGCCCAGACCAGCTGTGGCTGGCAAGCCGCAGAAGCTATTGAACATATGGACTAGGCTACACCCTCCTGTCTTCGGAGGTGAGTCGCATGGGGATCCCTAGGACTTCATTGATAGGTGCAGGGACAGACTGCACAACATGAGTATATTAGAGTCCCATGGGGTGGATTTCACTACTTTCCAACTTGAGGGCAGGGCCTGTAGATGGTGGCAATCACATCTTCTCGGCAGACCAGCAGGTTCTCCTCCCATGACTTGGCATCAGTTTACATGCCTTTTCTTGGATAGGTATATTCCACCCTCCAGAGGGAAGAGTTGCGGGTTTAGTTTGAGTAGCTCCAGTAGGGTCAGATGTCAGTGACCGATTATGAGGCGAGATTCTCTGGGTTGTCTCGCCATGCACTTATGATACTTCCCACTAACGCAGAGAGAGTACAGAGGTTTGTTGCTAGGTTGCACTCAGGTATTTAGGTCACTATAGCCCGGGAGGTTGAGATGGGGACTACTTATCAGCTAGTAATGGAGATAGCTCGAAGGTTTGAGGGTTACCGTCAGAGAGGTAGAGAGTAGATGTAGCGGGACAAGCGGGTCCGTTATTCTGAAGAGTTTAGAGGTGCCACGGCTGGGGGCAGAGGTCAGTTTGGGAGAGGTCAGCCTAGAAGGCCCGCATATCCAGCACTGCCTCCTCCTCGGGGTGCTCTAGTTCGACCCTCTTTCAGTTCCATACCAGAGAGTTCTTACTGCCCACCAGCTATTCAGGGTTCTCCCATTGGGTATTCAGGCCACCAGGGTCAAGCTTCGGGTCAGCAGATCACCGTACCGAGAGGTTGTTTCGAGTATGGAGATCTCAATCATATCCGAAGGTTCTGCCCCAGGCTTCGGGGCAAGGCACACAGCAGGTCCAGCAGCCTATGATTACAGTACCAGCTATCTGGCCGCCTAGAGGCGGAGGGCAGGCATGTAGGGGTCGTCCTAGAAGTAGAGGCCATGCAGGTGGAGGCCAGCCAGCTAAAGTCTAGTCAGCTAGGGGTCAGCCAGTCGGTGCCCGAGCTAGGTTCTATGATTTTTTGGCCAGACCAGATGCAGTGGCCTCAGATGCCATGATCACATATAATTTTTCTATCTGCAGAAGGGATGCTTCGGTATTATTTGATCTAGGGTCTACCTATTCATATGGGTCATCTCTTTTAGCTCATTTCCTGGATGTTCCTCGTGAGTCCTTAGGCACTCCTATTTATGTGTCCACTCATACGAGTGATTCTATTGTTGTGGATCGGATCTATCGATCATGCGTGGTCACATTCTATGGTTACGAGACAATAGCGGATCTTCTATTGCTTGATATGACTGAGTTTTAGGTCATCCTGGGCATGGACGGGCTATCCCCATATCACGCCATCCTTGATTGCCATGCCAAGACTATTACCTAAGAGTTGCCTAGATTGGAGTGGAAGGGTTCGTCTATTAGTCCATCTAGTCGGGTAATCTCTTTTTAGAAGGCTCGACATATGGTCGAGAAGGGTTGTTTGGCTTATCTAGCTTATGTTCGAGATACTACCGCAAAGACTCCGACGATTGATTTAGTACCAGTAGCCCGGGAGTTCTCCGATGTGTTTCCTTCTGATCTTCCAAGGATGCCGCCAGATCGTGATATCGATTTCTGTATTGACTTGGCTCCAGGTACCCAGCCTATATTTATCCCACCGTACCATATGGCTCTGAAAGAGTTGAAGAAGTTGAAGGAACAACTTGAGGAGTTGCTAGCAAAGGGGTTCGCCAGACCAAGTGTATCACCTTGGGGTGCACCAGTGTTATTTGTGAAGAAGAAAGATGGTACTATGCGGATGTGCATTGATTACCGCCAGCTAAACAAAGTTACCATTAAGAACAAGTACCCGTTGCCGCGTATTGATGACTTTTTGACCAGTTGCAGCGTGTTAGGGTGTTCTCTAGGATCGACTTGAGATCGGGGTACCATCAGTTGAATATTCGGGACTCGAATGTTCCGAATACTGCTTTCCGTACTAGATATGGACATTATGAGTTTTAGTGATGTCCTTCGTCTTGACTAACGCCCCAGCGACTTTTATGGATTTGATGAACAGGGTGTTTAGGCCATACATTGATTCGTTTGTCATTGTCTTCATTGATGACATTTTGATCTACTCATGCAGGATGGAGGAGCATGAGCAGCATTTGAGTGTGGTGCTTCAGACCTTACGGGAACAGAAGCTATATGCTAAGTTCTCCAAGTGTGAGTTTTGGCTAGATTTTGTAGCATTCTTGGGGCATGTTGTATCAGGAGAGGGTATTAAGGTGGATCCCAAGAAGATTGAGGCAGTTCAGAGTTGGCATCATCCCACTTCGGCGACTAAGATCAGGAGCTTCTAGGGGTTAGTAGGTTATTATCGTTGGTTTGTGGAGGGATACTCATCTATTGCAGTACCTTTGACTAGATTGACCCATAAGGGTGCTCCATTCTGTTGGTCCGATGATTGTGAGGCGAGCTTCCAGAAGCTCAAGATAGCTCTGACTACAACACTAGTCCTAGTGTTGCCTTCCGGTTCGGGGATGTATATTGTGTATTGCGACGCTTCACGTGTTGTCTTGGGTTGTGTATTGATGCATGAGGGGCAAGTTATTGCATATGCTTCACGTCAACTGAAGACCCATGAGAAGAATTACCCCGTGCACAATCTAGAATTAGCCGAGATTGTTCATGCTCTTAAGATCTGGAGGCATTATCTTTATAGGGTGTCCTGTGAGGTTTACACCATCATCGGAGTTTGCAGCATTGGTTCAGGAAAAGAGATCTCAATCTGAGGCAGCGCAGATGCCTTGAGTTACTAAAGGATTATGATATCACCATTCTTTACCATCCAGGCAAAGCAAATCTAGTTGCGGATGCCTTGAGCAAAAACGCAGGGGGTATGGGTAGCTAGGCATTCATTTCAGCAGAGGAGAGGCCACTAGCTTTGGACATTCAATCCTTGGCTAATAGACTTGTGAGGTTGGATATTTCAGAGCCCAGTCGAGCTCTTGCATGTGTCGTTGCCCAGTCTTCACTATTGGAGCATATCAAGGCTCGACAGTTTGATGATACGCACTTGATGGTTCTCAGAGAAACGGTACTACAGGGTGGTGCCAAAGAGTCTACTATAGGCGAGGATGGTGTTCTGCGACTCCGGGGTCGTTTATGTGTTCCTAATGTTGATGGCTTGAGGGGGAGGATTCTTGAGGAGGCACACAATTCTCGGTATTCCATTCATCCAGGTGCTGCGAAGATGTATCTCTACCTAAGACAGCATTATTGGTGGCGGTGGATAAAGAAAGACATCGTTGAGTATGTATCTAGGTGCCTAAATTTCCAGCAAGTTAAGTATGAGCACCAAAGGCCAGGTGGCCTACTCGATGACTATACCGGAGTGGAAGTGGGAGCCCATTACTATGGACTTCGTACTTGGGTTGCCACGGACCTTGCAGAAGTTTGATGCGGTTTGGGTCATTACCGACAGTTTGACCAAGTCGGCACACTTCATTCCAGTTGTGACTACGTATACTTCAGAGAGGTTGACCCAAATTTACATTCAGGAGATAGTTCTGTTGCATGGCGTTCCTGTTTCCATCATATCAGATAGACGTCCTTAGTTAACTTCGCATTTCTGGAGAGCAATACATAGTGAGTTAGGGACCGGCGTAGAACTCAGCACAACATTTCATCCACAGACCGACGGGCAGTCGGAGCAGATAGTTCAAATCTTGGAGGACATGCTCAGAGCATGTGTGATTGACTTTGGAGGACAGTAGGATCGATTCTTGCCTTTGGCCGAGTTTGCTTACAACAACAGTTATCAGTCCAGCATCGAGATGGCTCCATTTGAGGCTTTATATGGTCGGCTATTTCGTTCTCCCATCGGGTGATTTGAGCCCGGCGAGGCTAAGTTATATGGTACTGATTTGGTGAAGCATGCCTTGGAAGAGGTAAAGTTGATTCAGGAGCGACTTCGCACAACACAGTCCAGATAGAAGAGTTACATGGATCATAAGGTGCGTGATTTTGCATTTATGGTGGGCGAGAAGGTTCTCTTGAAAGTGTTGCCGATGAAGGGGATCATGAGGTTCGGGAAGAAAGGCAAGTTGAGCCCAAGGTTTATAGGCTCATTTGAGGTGTTGAGACGAGTTGGAGAGGTTGCTTATGAGCTTGCTTTGCCTTCCAGTCTATCGGTAGTTCATCCGGTTTTCCATGTGTCTATGTCTTGTCACATGTGTTAGACTTCAACACGATTCAGTTAGTTGAGAGCCTGGGTTATGAGGAAGAGCGAGTTGCCATTGTTGATAGGCAGGTTTTCCAGTTGCGATCCAAGGGATTTCCATGGTAAAGGTTCAGTGGAGGGGCCAACTAGTCGAGGAGGACATGCGGAGCAGATATCCACACTTATTCAACACTCCAGGTATGATTCTAGACCCGTTCGAGGACGAAGGTTTGTTTAATAGGTGGAGAATATAACGACCCAACCGGTCGTTTTGCCTTCTAAAACCTCGTTCCCCTAAATAAGACTCCTCGTACGTGCTTTTACTGTTTTATGACTTGCGAGAATGATTAGTTCGAGATTTGGAAGAGTTTGGGTTGAAATCGGAACACTTGATTCCTTAAGTTGGCCTTAAAAGGCTAAGTTTGACTTCGGTCAACGTTTTGAGTAAACGACCGCGGAATCAGGATTTGATGGTCCCAATAGGTTCATATGATGCTTTTGGACTTGGGCGTATGTTCAGATTGGGTTTTGGATAACCCAGGAGCGTTTCGGCACCTAATAGGGAAAGTTGGCTCTTTAAAGGTTTTAAAATTCTTAAAATTTGGTTTGGAGTAGGTTTTGGTGATATCGAGGTCAAAATGGGTTTCCGAGAGCGGGAATAGTTCCATAATGTCATTTAAGAATTTCACGCAAAATTTGGTATCATTCCGAGTAGTTTAAGTACTTTTCGGCACATTGGGAGTAAATTGAAGAACTTGAAGTTCATATTTTTGATTCAATTGGTTTGGGGTGTGGTTCTTAGTTTTAATTTTTTTGGTGCGTTCCGGGAGTTCGCGCAAGTTCGTTTTATGATTTCAAACTTGTTGGTATGTTTGGGCGGGGGCTCGGGGGCCCCGGGTGCTAATCGGACGAGGCTCAGTCCAAGTTCGGACTTGGGAGCATCAGCTGAAGCCTTCAGCTTCTGGTGTAATCGAACCTGCGGAGGGCCAGCCATTGGTGCGAGCTCACATAAGCGAGCAAGGACCCGCAGAAGCGGCCCAGGAACCGAAGGTGCGCCCCACGCTCCGCATAAGCGGGACCGCAAAAGTGGGACCATGTCCATAGAAGTGGAGCCAGCCAGCCTTGGGCACTTCTGCAGAAGCGGACTTCGGTCCGTTGCGATGCCACAGGTGCGGCCCTGCGACCGCATGTGCGAAAATCATTGGAGGCAGTGCGGTCTTTTTAAAACAGGACTTAGGCATTTTTTCTCATTTCTTACACTTCTTGGGGGCGATTTTGGAGCTGGTTAGAGAGGGATTTTCATCAACTAATTGAGGTAAGTAATTTCTATCGAATATGAGTTAAATACATCATTTATGGGTAGATTATAACATATAAACTAGTGAAAATCATGGGTTTAGGTGAAAACCTAGGGTTTTGATAAAAATAGCATTTAACCATGAAATGTGTTTTGGAATTTAGCAAACAAAATCATATATTTGGGTTCATGAGGTTATGGGTAATAATATTCTTAAAACATTTTCGGAATCCGGGCATGTGGTCCCGGGGGTAAATTTTAGGAATTTTTCAAATAGGATTGGGAATTCACTTTGATAGTTAGGATGTGAACTTTTGAACATGTATTGATTATTTTATATAATATTTGACTAGTTTCGAGTCGTTCGGCACCAAATTGAGGTTTTGAGCACAATCTTGGACCGGAAAGTAGGCTTTGAGATGAGGTAAGTCTGTTTTCTAACCTTGTAAGAGTGAATTAATCCCATAGGTGAATTCATTAATATGTGCTTCTATTTGTGGGGGCTACGTACGCACGAGGTGATGAGAGTCCGCACGTAGCTACTAATTACACTATTGTCCGGATAGTCTAGGACACATACCATGCTATACTTACGATGTTTGCACCCTACTTGCTAACTTAATAGCTTAAGTTATATTGGAACTTGATAAAGGAATTGTGAAAGGTTAAATTTTACTTACTTGAAGTTGTGGATGGGTCACTTGACTGTTAATAAGGATTGGTATTTTCTTTAAATATTAGCCTCTTAATAAATCTGGAATCGACTGTTATAAAGTATTTTCTCTTTTCGTGGAGCGGGCCGAACGCCTCGGTAGCAGATAGATGCATCTATGGTTCGTGTCGTTCGACCCTCGATAATGCACAATTTGAATATTTTTATGTTGAATCGGGTCGTACGACCTCGGCATAAATAGTGCGTAATAAATCTATGGAACTACTTATAATTGATATTGCTTCATTGGCTTGAAATATAAATTGTTAAATAATGGAAATATATTTGGGAATTTCTATTAGTAAAAGGATTGTGTATCATTTCCGGTTATTGAGTTTTAAGCTATATTATGTAATCCATGCTTAGTTATAATTTTGACATTTTACTTTTAGCCCGTAGTAAGTGTCAAAATCGACCCATCGTCACTACTTCTTCGAGGTTAGACTGGATACTTACTGGATATATGTTGTTTATGTACTCACTCTACACTTCTGTACTAAATGTGCAGGATCTGAGGTAGGTGCATCGGGATATCACTCCAGTACGCATCCCTGATTCCCGAGACTTTGTAGTGAGCTGCCCTTCTGAGACCGTTCTGCAGCAGTCGAAGTCTTTCTTTCGCTTTTTATTTTTTGTCTATCCCATCTCAAATAGTGGTGTAGTATTCTTTTGTATATTCTACTAGTTGCTCATACACTTGTGACACCAGGTCTTGGTGATTCATGCTAGTAGACACTTGATGATTTTTGTGTTATTTTATTTATCTCACTTGTTGTAAAAATCTTGATCTCCCATTTTTATTAAGTTCTTACTTCTTATGTGTGCACAAAAAAAATCAACTATTTCAAATCTATAAAAGAAAGGATCACAAAGTTAGTTCACTGTAGGCTTGCCTAGCGGCATCGTTAGGCGCAATCACTACCTATAGGAAAAATTGGGTCGTGACACTCGGGGCCTGCCCCAACATACCAACAAATTTGAAATCATAAAATAAACTCGCTCGAACCCTCGGAACGCATAAAACAACATCAAACTAAGAATTACACCTCAAACCAAATTGAATCAACTTAGGAACTTCAAGTTCTTCAACTTACTCAGAGCGCGCCGAAACATACTTAAACTAATCAGAATGACACCAAAATTTGCATGCAAGTCTTAAATCACCATACGGAACTATTTTCGGACTCGGAATTCAAAACTAACCTCAATAACAAGAAAACCTACTCCAAACCATATTTAAATAACTTTAAAACCTTCAAATAGTCAACTTTCACTATTAAGCGTCGAAGCGCTCCCAGGTCGTCCAAAACCCGAATTGAACGTACTCCCAACTCCAAAATCATCATACGTACCTATTGGAGCCGTCAAATCCCGATTCCGAGGTCGTTTACTCAAAAGGTTGACCAAAGTCAAACATAACCTTATTTAGCCAACATTAAGGAACCAAGTGTTCCGATTTCAACCCGAACCCNTCAAATCCCGATTCTGAGGTCGTTTACTCAAAAGGTTGACCAAAGTCAACCATAACCTTATTTAGCCAACATTAAGGAACCAAGTGTTCCGATTTCAACCCGAACCCTTCCAAATCCCGAACTAACCATCCCCGCAAGTCATAAAATAGTAAAAGCACCTACGGGAAGTCTTATTTAGGGGAACAGGGATCTATAAGGCAAAACGACTCGTGGTTAAAAATGAAGCAATTTCAATGTTGTCTAGATAAGTTTGGGTCTAAATTTGAGTTTCTATTGAACTACTAGGTTCGTATTATTATCTGCGACTCATAAGAACAAGAATCGTCGAATTCCGAGTTCGTATTATAGAGTTAGAGCCAATTTATTTGCATCATTTAACAATTTATATCTCAAGCCAATGAAGCAATATCAATTATAACTAGTTCCGGATATTTATTACGCGCTATTTATGCCGAGGTCGTACGGCCCGATTCAACATAAAAATATTCAAACTGTGACTGCCGAGGGTCGAACGACACGATCCATAGATGTATTTATCCTACCTAGGCGAATGGCCCGATCCTATTAGAATAAGAAGCTTTGATGGGTCTTTGACCCTACTCACGAATAGACATGTGAGTTATAAAATTTACGGGAAACCTTTCGATGAGAACGCATAATGCGGGAGAATTTGTATGAGGAGTACAATTATTTTGCAACTAATCATGAAGCCCATCGAATCTCTACAATAGAAAAACTATCACTCTACACAAGTCTATTCTATTATCTTGTCTAACCCAGTACAAGCTTCTCAGGCAATAAGCCACCTCAAACACTGAGTCAGATCTCATATGACGCCATCAATGCGCCGACAAGCTACAACTCGAATATGAGACATAACGAGGAACGAACTCTGGAAAAGAATTACCCAGCCTGCGTAACGAATAAAATGGTCGAACAGATGTTATGAACCCTCCTCAGAGGATGAGAAACAAAATATGCAAGAATAGATATACGGGACCGTACTCAACATAACATTGTTGCGGCGTGCAATCCGATCTGAACATGATACCGTTGCGGCATGCAACCCAATCCAAATAATGTACCCATGGCGGTGTGCCACTCGATCCACTCATAACAATAAATAGGGACATACACATCAAGCCATATTGCTTCTACCTACAGAATACCGAATATCGTCTACAAGCACGCCAAGTGCATAAATACAACTCTAGGGAGGCGAATAGCGTAATACGCCACAAAACTCAAGTACGACTAAGGTGCGATAAATTAACTGCATCTCGAGAGCCATCCTGCTCATATGACACCACAAGCTACACGGGACCTCAACTCATGTGCGAATAATCAAGCCGTCGCAATCCGGCACAACCCCCATAGTTCACAACCAAAGGAATAGAGCGCCTTTCAGGCATAAACTTTCACATTAATGATAGTACCAAAAATCTCCGTACTTGGTTTCAATCTTTAACAATCAAGTGACTAGCATGTCACACTCATACAATTTCCCCGTGGGGTACGCTCCCACAACCTTCCGCCCATGTAGCCAAGCACACACATCCGTACCACCAACTGTATAAATTTTATAAAGCAGATCAAGAATCCGCAAATCAATACACAATGCTCCTTCCACAGAACACCATTCCCAGGCGGCACTAGGATAATGTCAACTTACTCTGAACATCAAATTCTTCCCGGCTCATCCGATCTCGTGACATTCTTGTCAACACCGAACTGCAACCTTGGTCCTCAACTTTCAAATTCCCATACGACTCACTGCACCTATCATGCCGCTATGCAATAATACATGAATTCATCATAACCCCTGAACTACCAGTAGATTAACACTTCATTGGCTAGAAACATTTCACTTAGCTCATTTTCGAAGAGCCCATGCAACACGCAACTGAATTCTCAAACCACAAAAAATACAATCTCAAGCCATGATCTAAATCGCCATGACTCTTCCGGAATCCGTTTACACAACAAAGCCATTTGAATAAAATATCTCCCAAATCAATCAGGTCATAGTAGTTGTCAAGCCCGCACGTACAACCACAAACCGCATGTATAACTTCACATACCAAAGGAACTGTTCATTGCCACAACCATGCCAATTCAACCATTACTAACCGACCCAACTTCTTTCAATGTACTCTTGACCTATCTTAGAAATAATAATAGCTCCATTCACAACATAACAAACTCAATCTGCACTCATCCCGAGTGACCTGGATCGCGAGACCACATCGTCTCAATACCCATGAATCATCCCATACCCTTTTTAAACGCACAATAGCATCTCCAGCTGGTACACCCATTTTGCAAGACCTTCCGCGAATCCGAAGCTATGTCTTCCTTTACTCTAGTACTGCACTGCATACTCGATGATAACATAGAAAATTCCAATCCTATTCGTAATCCACTGCAAAAACTCGATCCTTAACCACACAACGGACCCGAAATCCTTAGGCACTGCACCTTAATTCTTGATCCCACTAGGACCGTTGTTGAGAGTCACCCACTCTGACCTGATCTCGAATATACCAAACTTCAACGCTCTGCCAGCACATGAACACCCCCTCAAAGAGGTAACCGACTGAATTCTTTTCCTTGTACATACATCACAGGAAGCATAAACTCTGGGTCATCCCAAAACCTGCACCTCAATCGATAAGGCGAAGTATATCACACATTCATCAAGTTCTTTGCTGAATTACCCTGATGGTTCCTTTTCTTGATCATAAATAATCCACCAACGCATTGATAACCAGAAACCGCACAAGCAGACAACCACGCGATCCACTTGTAGACAGTGGGGCTCCCCCACTTAGCCTTAAGCTACAATCATATAGTGTAGAGCCCATAACGATTCCTCCTTCTCATTTACCATGATCCCATACCGTTAACCTGCCAAATTTCTCAAAGTTTTTTGTTAAGCGTTTCATGAACATTCTGAATCCTCAGTCACAATCACTTATTTGACCTCTTACCGGGTAGCAAGTAGTATTCTTCGCAGATGCTTCATCAACATCACGCAACCTCTAACCTGCTCACAGGAGATAACCCACATGTGAAATTTCTTACCGACCTCTTCCAACGACGCTGCACTGGGTACAACCACCATGAAATCAGTAAATGCTCCTGAGCCCAAACTCGCCCACCATTCCAATTATAATTTGTGCACCAAGTCACATTCCACCATGCCATCCCAAATCGCTCTAATCTTCCTCAAGGTACATGGCTATCCTACCACAGAATCGATATGCTACTCTTCTACTCCCACTTCGGTCAAACCATCTCCTTTAAGCAACTTCTCGACCCCCGCTTCTCATGCTTAACCTGCTAGTAATTCATCTATCACGAGACACCTCCCGCCATGTCCTTCCTCATACTTTGCTGCCCAAATGTTGCCTAAAATCGAATCCATACCTGTAGCACCGGAACTAAGGAATTTCTACCAACTCTAAACCTCCTAAAAGATCATCTTCCTCGAGCCATCCACATTAGAAATACCAATACGATTCTGAACCGTTACACACTGCTATCTTTGACAACCGCCCCTCAAGCACCATTTCACAACACCCTGCCCCGAAAGAAAAATCCAAGAAGACCATAACACCGGTGAACCGTAATGCGTTCAAACAAGGACGGCGATACCGCATCACAATGAAAATTCATCCACTGTCACGACACAGAATTCCCACCGTCAGGACCGTGATGGCGCCTAACATTTCACTTGCTAGACAAGCCAACGTTAGAGAATCATTAAACCAAATCCTTAATTGCATTCAGTAAATAACAATAACTAACTAAGATGAAATATAATAAGTGCAGAATAATATAAAAACTATATTAATTACTACCACCCGGATCTGGAGTCACAATTCACGAGCATTCTAGAATTTACTACAAATAATAGTTTGAAAAAAGTACAACTGTCTAAATGAAAGAAACAGTACAAA
>AWOL01S0314637.1:0-10107 GCA_000715115.1 Nicotiana otophora | reverse complement strand
GGACAAGGATTGGTAGGCTTATCTCTGGCCTGCTCTATTCAAGTATAGAGTTTGGTCATCGGTGCCCAAGCGAAGGCATGGGCTACTGGACTCCTAAAGTTGGGTGGACCAGCATGAGTTTGGTTTCACGGAGAAACAAACAGTCCCCGCTTAATGCAATGGAATGATAACGGGCTGGTGTCTTCCAAGCCCAACAAATGGCTGATGGTCTGCTCTAATTAAACCACCACGTTTTGTCATATTCTCGAATATCCTAAAGTACGACTTCTATATACATTCTTACTTCACATGTTAGAAGTCTAACATCATAAATTATTCTATGTCTCATCAGACAGGGATTGGTGGGCTGATATCCGGCCTGCTCTGTCCAAGAACAGAGTTGGGTCATCTGGCTCAAGAGAAGACATGGACTACTGGACTCCAAAAGTGGGGAGGACCAGCGTGAGGCTGGTTTTTCAGAGCAACAAACCATCCCCGCTCTGTGCAGTGGAAGGATAACGGGTTGGTGTCTTCCAAGCCCAACAAATGCCTGATGGTCTACTCTAATTGAACCACCACTTTTTGTCTTATTAATATCCTAAAGTACACCTTGTATATACTCTCTTACTTCGCATGTTAGAAGTCTAACATTATAAATTATTCTATGTCTCATCAGACAGGGATTGGTGGGCTGATATCTGGCCTGCTCTGTCCAAGCACAGATCTGGGTCTTGTGGCCCAAGTGAAGGCATGGGCTAATGGTCTCCTAAAGTGGGGCAGACCAACGTGAGGTTGGTTTCACAAAGCAATGAACGTTCCCCGCTATGTGCAGTGGAAGGATAACGGGCTGGTGTCTTCCAAGCCCAACAAATGCCTAATGGTCAGCTCTAATTAAACCACCACTTTTTATCTTATTTTTGAATATCCTAAAGTACGCCTTGTATATACTCTCTTACTTCGCATGTTATAAGTCGAACATCATATATTATTGTATGTCTCATTGGACAGGGATTGGTGGGCTGATATCTAGCTTGCTTTGTCCAAGCACAGAGTTGGGACATTTAGCCCAAGCAAAGTCATGGGCTACTGGACTCCTAATGTTGGGCGGACCAGCGTGAGGCTGGTTTCACAGAGCAACGAACATTCCCCGCTCTGTGTAGTTTAAGGATAAAGAGCTGCGTGTTAGAAGTCTAACATCATAAATTATTCTATGTCTCATCAGATAGGGATTGGTGGGCTGATATCTGGCCTGCTCTGTCCAACCACAGAGTTGGGTCATGTGGCCCAAGTGAAGGCATGGGCTAATAGACTCCCAAAGTGAGGCGGACCAACGTGAGGCTGGTTACACAGAGCAACGAACGGTCCCCGCTCAGTGCAGTGGAAGGATAACGGGCTGGTATTCCAAGCCCAACAAATGCCTGATGGTCGGCTCTAATTGAACCATAACTCTTTGTCATATTCTCAAATATCTTAAAGTAGCCTTGTATATACACTCTTACTTCGCATGTTAGAGGTCTAACATCATAAATTATTCTTTGTCTCATCGGACAAGGATTGGTAGGCTTATCTCTGGCCAGCTCTATCCAAGTATAGAGTTTGGTCATGGGCCCCCAAGCGAAGGCATGGGCTACTGGACTACTAAAGTGGGGTGGACCAGCATGAGTTTGGTTTCACAGAGCAACGAAGATTCCCCGCTCAATACAGTGGAAGGATAACGGGCTGGTGTCTTCCAAGCCCAACAAATGCCTGATGGTCTGCTCTAATTTAACCACCACGTTTTGTCATATTCTCGAATATCCTAAAGTACGACTTTTATACACACTCTTACTTCGCATGTTAGAAGTCTAACATCATAAATTATTCTATGTCTCATCATACAGGGATTGGTGGGCTGATATCCGGCCTGTTCTATTAAAGAACAGAGTTGGGTCATCTAGCTCAAGAGAAGACATGGACTACTGGACTCCTAAAGTGGGGAGGACCTGCGTGAGGCTGGTTTAATAGAGCAACGAACGGTCCCCGCTCTGTATAGTGGAAGGATAACGGGCAAGTGGCTTCCAAGCACAACAAATGCCTGATGGTCTGCTCCAATTAAACCACCGCCTTTTTTTCTTATTTTCGAATATCCTAAAGTACGCCTTGTATATACTCTCTTACTTCGCATGTTAGAAGTCTAACATCATAAATTATTCTATATCTCATCGGACATGGATTGGTTAGTTGATATCTGGCCTGCTCTGTCCAAGAACAGAGTTGGGTTATGTCTCCTAAGTGAAGACATGGGCTACTGGACTCCAAAAGTGGGGAAAACCAGCGTGAGGCTGGTTTCACAGAGCAAAGAATGGTCCCCGCTCTTTGCAGTGGAAGGATAACGGGCTGGTGTTCCAAGCCCTACAAATGCCTGATGGTCTGCTCTAATTGAACCACCACTTTTTGTCTTATTAATATCCTAAAGTACGCCTTGTATATACTCTCTTACTTCGTATGTTATAAGTCGAACATCATAAATTATTGTATGCCTCATCGGACAGGGATTGATGGGGTGATATCAGGCTTGCTTTGTCCAAGCAGAAAGTTGGGATATTTAGCCCAAGCAAAGGCATGGGCTACTGGACTCCTAATGTTGGGCGGACTATCGTGAGGCTGGTTTTATAGAGCAACGAACATTCCCCGCTCTGTGTAGTGGAAGGATAAAGAGCTGGTGTCTTCCAAGACCAACAAAAGCCTGATGGTCTGCTCCAATTAAACCTCCACCCTTTGTCTTATTTTCGAATATCCCAAAGTACTTCCTGTATATACACTCTTACATCGCATATTAGAAGTCTAACATCATAATAACGGGCTGGTGTCTTTCAAGCCCCACAAATGCCTGATGGTCTGCTCTAATTAAACCATAACTTTTTGTCTTATTTTTGAATATTCTAAAGTACGCCTTGTATATACTCTCTTACTTCGCATGTTAGAAGTCTAACATCATAATAACGGGCTGGTGTCTTTCAAGCCCCACAAATGCCTGATGGTCTGCTCTAATTAAACCATAACTTTTTGTCTTATTTTTGAATATTCTAAAGTACGCCTTGTATATACTCTCTTACTTCGCATGTTAGAAGTCTAACATCATAATAACGGGCTGGTGTCTTTCAAGCCCCACAAATGCCTGATGGTCTGCTCTAATTAAACCATAACTTTTTGTCTTATTTTTGAATATTCTAAAGTACGCCTTGTATATACTCTCTTACTTCGCATGTTAGAAGTCTAACATCATCAATTATTATATGTCTCATCGGACAGGGATTGGTTGGCTGATATCTAGCCTGTTCTGTCCAAGACCAGAATTGGGTCATTTGGCCAAAGCGAAGACATGGACTACTGGACTCCTAAAGTGGGGAAAAGCAACGTGAGATTGGTTTCACCGAGAAACGAACATTCCCCGCTCTATGCAGTGGAAGGATAACGGGCTGGTGTCTTCCAAGCCCAACAAATGCCTGCTGGTCTGCTCTAATTAAACCACCACTTTTTGTCTTATTTTTGAATATACTAAAGTATGCCTTGTATATACTCTCTTACTTTGCATGTTAGAAGTCTAACATCATAAATTATTCTATGTCTCATCAGACATGGATTGGTGGGCTGATATCTGGCCTGCTCTGTCCAAACACATATTTGGGTCTTGTGGCCCAAGTGAAGGCATGGGCTACTGGACTCCATAAGAGGGGCGGACCAGCGTGAGGCTGGTTTCACAGAGCGACGAACGGTCCCTGCTCTGTGCAGTGGAAGGATAACAGACTAGTGTCTTCCAAGCCCAATAAATGCGTGACGGTCTGCTCCAGTTAAACCACCACTTTTTTTCTTATTTTCGAATATCCTGAATTACGCCTAGTATATAGTCTCTTACATCACATGTTAGAAGTCTAACATCATAAATTATTAAATGTCTCATCAAACATGGATTGGTTGGCTGATATCTAGTCTGCTCTGTCCAAGAACGGAGTTGGGTCATGTGGCCCAAGCAAAGACATGAGCTACTGGACTCCTAAAGTGGGGAGGACCAGCGTGAGGTTGGTTTCACAGAGCAACCAACAGTCCCCGCTATATGCAGTGGAAGGCTAACGGGCTGGTGTCTTCCAAGCCCCACAAATGCCTGATGGTCTGCTCTAATTAAACCATAACTTTTTGTCTTATTTTTGAATATTCTAAAGTACGCCTTGTATATACTCTCTTACTTCGCATGTTAGAAGTCTAACATCATCAATTATTATATGTCTCATCGGACAGGGATTGGTTGGTTGATATCTGGCCTGTTCTGTCCAAGAACAGAGATGGGTCATTTGGCCCAAGGGAAGTCATGGACTACTGGACTCCTAAAGTGGGGAGGAGCAGCGTGATATTGGTTTCACCGAGCAACGAACAGTCCCCGCTCTATGCAGTGGAAGGATAACGGGTTGGTGTCTTCCAAGCCCAACAAATGCCTGCTGGTCTGCTCTAATTAAACCACCACCTTTTGTCTTATTTTCGAATATCCTAAAGTACACCTTGTATATACTCTCTTACTTCGCATGTTAGAAGTCTAACATCATAAATTATTCAATGTCTCATCAGACATGGATTGGTTGGCTGATATCTGGCCTGCTCTTTCCAAGAACAGAGTTGGGTCATGTGGCCCAAGCGAAGACATGCGCTACTCGACTCCTAAGGTGGGGAGGACCAGCGTGAGGCTGGTTTCACAGAGCAACGAACAGTCCCCGCTCTGTGCAGTGGAAGGATAACGGGCTGGTGTCTTCCAAGACCAAATAATGCGTGATGGTCATTTCCAATTAAACCACCACTTCTTTTCTTATTTTTGAATATCCTAAATTACGCCTAGTATATACTCTCTTACATCACATGTTAGAGGTCTAACATCATAAATTATTCAATGTCTCATCAGACATGGATTGATTGGCTGATATCTGGCCTACTCTGTCCAAGAATAGTGTTAGCTCATGTGGCCCAAGCAAAGACATGCGCTACTCGAATCCTAAGGTGGGGAGGACCAGCGTGAGGCAGGTTTCACAGAGCAACGAACAGTCCCCGCTCTGTGCAATGGAAGGATATCGGGTTGGTGTGTTCCAAGCCCAACAAATGCCTGATGGTCTGCTCTAATTAAACCACCAATTTTTGTCTTATTTTTGAATATCCTAAAGTACTCCTTGTATATACTCTCTTACGTCGCATGTTAGAAGTCTAACATCATCAATTATTATATGTCTCATCGGACAGGGATTGGTTGGCTGATATCTTGCCTGTTCTGTCCAAGAATAGAGTTGGGTCATTTAGCCCAAGCGAAGACATGGACTACTGGATTCCTAAAGTGGGAGGAACATCGTGACATAGGTTTCACCGAGCAACGAACAGTCCCCGCTCTATGCAGTGGAAGGATAACGGGTTGGTGTCTTCCAAGCCCAACAAATGCCTGCTGGTCTGCTCTAATTAAACCACCACTTTTTGTCTTATTTTCGAATATCCTAAAGTACACCTTGTATATACTCTCTTACTTCGCATGTTAGAAGTCCAACATCATAAATTATTTAATGTCTCATCAGACATGGATTGGTTGGCTGATATCTGGCCTGCTCTTTCCAAGAACAGAGTTGGGTCATGAGGCCCAAGCGAAGACATGCGCTACTTGACTCCTAAGGTGGGGAGGACCAGCGTGAGGCTGGTTTCACAGAGCAATGAACAGTCCCCGCTCTGTGCAGTGAAAGGATAACGGGCTGGTGTCTTCCAAGACCAAATAATGCGTGATGGTCATTTCCAATTAAACCACCACTTTTTTCTTATTTTTGAATATCCTAAATTACGCCTAGTATATACTCTCTTACATCACATGTTAGAAGTCTAACATCATAAATTATTCAATGTCTCATCAGACATGGATTGGTTGGCTGATATCTGGCCTGCTCTTTCCAAGAACAGAGTTGGGTCATGAGGCCCAAGCGAAGACATGCGCTACTTGACTCCTAAGGTGGGGAGGACCAGCGTGAGGCTAGTTTCACAGAGCAACGAACAGTCCCAGCTCTGTGCAGTGGAAGGATAACGGGCTGGTTTCTTCCAAGACCAACAAATGCGTGGTGGTCATTTCCAATGAAACTACCACTTTTTTTCTCATTTTCGAATATCCTGAATTACGCCTAGTATATACTCTCTTACATCACATGTTAGAAGTCTAACATCATAAATTATTCAATGTCTCATCAGACATGGATTGGTTGGCTGATATCTGGCCTGCTCTTTCCAAGAACAGAGTTGGGTCATGAGGCCCAAGCGAAGACATGCGCTACTTGACTCCTAAGGTGGGGAGGACCAGCGTGAGGCTAGTTTCACAGAGCAACGAACAGTCCCAGCTCTGTGCAGTGGAAGGATAACGGGCTGGTTTCTTCCAAGACCAACAAATGCGTGGTGGTCATTTCCAATGAAACTACCACTTTTTTTCTCATTTTCGAATATCCTGAATTACGCCTAGTATATACTCTCTTACATCACATGTTAGAAGTCTAACATCATAAATTATTCAATGTCTCATCAGACATGGATTGGTTGGCTGATATCTGGCCTGCTCTTTCCAAGAACAGAGTTGGGTCATGAGGCCCAAGCGAAGACATGCGCTACTTGACTCCTAAGGTGGGGAGGACCAGCGTGAGGCTAGTTTCACAGAGCAACGAACAGTCCCAGCTCTGTGCAGTGGAAGGATAACGGGCTGGTTTCTTCCAAGACCAACAAATGCGTGGTGGTCATTTCCAATGAAACTACCACTTTTTTTCTCATTTTCGAATATCCTGAATTACGCCTAGTATATACTCTCTTACATCACATGTTAGAAGTCTAACATCATAAATTATTCAATGTCTCATCAGACATGGATTGGTTGGCTGATATCTGGCCTGCTCTTTCCAAGAACAGAGTTGGGTCATGAGGCCCAAGCGAAGACATGCGCTACTTGACTCCTAAGGTGGGGAGGACCAGCGTGAGGCTAGTTTCACAGAGCAACGAACAGTCCCAGCTCTGTGCAGTGGAAGGATAACGGGCTGGTTTCTTCCAAGACCAACAAATGCGTGGTGGTCATTTCCAATGAAACTACCACTTTTTTTCTCATTTTCGAATATCCTGAATTACGCCTAGTATATACTCTCTTACATCACATGTTAGAAGTCTAACATCATAAATTATTCAATGTCTCATCAGACATGGATTGGTTGGCTGATATCTGGCCTGCTCTTTCCAAGAACAGAGTTGGGTCATGAGGCCCAAGCGAAGACATGCGCTACTTGACTCCTAAGGTGGGGAGGACCAGCGTGAGGCTAGTTTCACAGAGCAACGAACAGTCCCAGCTCTGTGCAGTGGAAGGATAACGGGCTGGTTTCTTCCAAGACCAACAAATGCGTGGTGGTCATTTCCAATGAAACTACCACTTTTTTTCTCATTTTCGAATATCCTGAATTACGCCTAGTATATACTCTCTTACATCACATGTTAGAAGTCTAACATCATAAATTATTCAATGTCTCATCAGACATGGATTGGTTGGCTGATATCTGGCCTGCTCTTTCCAAGAACAGAGTTGGGTCATGAGGCCCAAGCGAAGACATGCGCTACTTGACTCCTAAGGTGGGGAGGACCAGCGTGAGGCTAGTTTCACAGAGCAACGAACAGTCCCAGCTCTGTGCAGTGGAAGGATAACGGGCTGGTTTCTTCCAAGACCAACAAATGCGTGGTGGTCATTTCCAATGAAACTACCACTTTTTTTCTCATTTTCGAATATCCTGAATTACGCCTAGTATATACTCTCTTACATCACATGTTAGAAGTCTAACATCATAAATTATTCAATGTCTCATCAGACATGGATTGGTTGGCTGATATCTGGCCTGCTCTTTCCAAGAACAGAGTTGGGTCATGAGGCCCAAGCGAAGACATGCGCTACTTGACTCCTAAGGTGGGGAGGACCAGCGTGAGGCTAGTTTCACAGAGCAACGAACAGTCCCAGCTCTGTGCAGTGGAAGGATAACGGGCTGGTTTCTTCCAAGACCAACAAATGCGTGGTGGTCATTTCCAATGAAACTACCACTTTTTTTCTCATTTTCGAATATCCTGAATTACGCCTAGTATATACTCTCTTACATCACATGTTAGAAGTCTAACATCATAAATTATTCAATGTCTCATCAGACATGGATTGGTTGGCTGATATCTGGCCTGCTCTTTCCAAGAACAGAGTTGGGTCATGAGGCCCAAGCGAAGACATGCGCTACTTGACTCCTAAGGTGGGGAGGACCAGCGTGAGGCTAGTTTCACAGAGCAACGAACAGTCCCAGCTCTGTGCAGTGGAAGGATAACGGGCTGGTTTCTTCCAAGACCAACAAATGCGTGGTGGTCATTTCCAATGAAACTACCACTTTTTTTCTCATTTTCGAATATCCTGAATTACGCCTAGTATATACTCTCTTACATCACATGTTAGAAGTCTAACATCATAAATTATTCAATGTCTCATCAGACATGGATTGGTTGGCTGATATCTGGCCTGCTCTTTCCAAGAACAGAGTTGGGTCATGAGGCCCAAGCGAAGACATGCGCTACTTGACTCCTAAGGTGGGGAGGACCAGCGTGAGGCTAGTTTCACAGAGCAACGAACAGTCCCAGCTCTGTGCAGTGGAAGGATAACGGGCTGGTTTCTTCCAAGACCAACAAATGCGTGGTGGTCATTTCCAATGAAACTACCACTTTTTTTCTCATTTTCGAATATCCTGAATTACGCCTAGTATATACTCTCTTACATCACATGTTAGAAGTCTAACATCATAAATTATTCAATGTCTCATCAGACATGGATTGGTTGGCTGATATCTGGCCTGCTCTTTCCAAGAACAGAGTTGGGTCATGAGGCCCAAGCGAAGACATGCGCTACTTGACTCCTAAGGTGGGGAGGACCAGCGTGAGGCTAGTTTCACAGAGCAACGAACAGTCCCAGCTCTGTGCAGTGGAAGGATAACGGGCTGGTTTCTTCCAAGACCAACAAATGCGTGGTGGTCATTTCCAATGAAACTACCACTTTTTTTCTCATTTTCGAATATCCTGAATTACGCCTAGTATATACTCTCTTACATCACATGTTAGAAGTCTAACATCATAAATTATTCAATGTCTCATCAGACATGGATTGGTTGGCTGATATCTGGCCTGCTCTTTCCAAGAACAGAGTTGGGTCATGAGGCCCAAGCGAAGACATGCGCTACTTGACTCCTAAGGTGGGGAGGACCAGCGTGAGGCTAGTTTCACAGAGCAACGAACAGTCCCAGCTCTGTGCAGTGGAAGGATAACGGGCTGGTTTCTTCCAAGACCAACAAATGCGTGGTGGTCATTTCCAATGAAACTACCACTTTTTTTCTCATTTTCGAATATCCTGAATTACGCCTAGTATATACTCTCTTACATCACATGTTAGAAGTCTAACATCATAAATTATTCAATGTCTCATCAGACATGGATTGGTTGGCTGATATCTGGCCTGCTCTTTCCAAGAACAGAGTTGGGTCATGAGGCCCAAGCGAAGACATGCGCTACTTGACTCCTAAGGTGGGGAGGACCAGCGTGAGGCTAGTTTCACAGAGCAACGAACAGTCCCAGCTCTGTGCAGTGGAAGGATAACGGGCTGGTTTCTTCCAAGACCAACAAATGCGTGGTGGTCATTTCCAATGAAACTACCACTTTTTTTCTCATTTTCGAATATCCTGAATTACGCCTAGTATATACTCTCTTACATCACATGTTAGAAGTCTAACATCATAAATTATTCAATGTCTCATCAGACATGGATTGGTTTGCTGATATCTGGCTTACTCTGTCCAAGAACAGTGTTGGGTCATGTGGCCCAAGCAAAGACATGCGCTACTCGAATCCTAAGGTGGGGAGGACCAGCGTGAGGCTAGTTTCACAGAGCAACGAACAGTCCCAGCTCTGTGCAGTGGAAGGATAACGGGTTGGTGTGTTCCAAGCCCAACAAATGCCTGATGGTCTGCTCTAATTAAACTACCACTTTTTTTCTCATTTTCGAATATCCTGAATTACGCCTAGTATATACTCTCTTACTTC
>AWOL01S0314592.1:0-10871 GCA_000715115.1 Nicotiana otophora | reverse complement strand
ATAACTACAAAAGAAAGGCTCTAGGTGCTGTAGAACGACTCAAGTAGCAACTCACCACTAGACCTTAGGGTATCAGGGATGCGCGTCGGTGTGACCGCCAGATGCACCTGCCTCAGATCCTACATGGTTAATGGAGAAATATAGTGTAAGTACATAAACAACATGTACCCAGTAAGTATCAAGTCTAACCTCGAATAAGTAGTGACGAGGGATCGACGTCGACACTTACTATGGGCTAACAACAAAGCAATACAAAGGTCATAAATAAGCATGAGTTATGTAAATAATAATAATGATAATAATAATAATAATAACTCAATAATAAGCAGAAAGTACATAATTCTTTCACACATGGTAAGTCCCAAATTACTTCATGTCTTATATAATTTTAGCCTCTCAAGCCATGAAAAGATATCAAATATATAACTAAACTCCGAGTGTTATCATGCAAGATTATGCCGAGGTCGTACGGCCCGATCCAGAATAATGTGTACACTGCCGAAGGTTGAGCAGAATGAACCATAGATGCATCTATCTACTGCCGAGGTGTTCGGGCCGCTCCACAATAAGAGAGGATACTTAATAAACAACCGATTTAAGAGCTAATACAAGGCTAATGTTCAACGAAACACAATTTTTATTAACAGTCAAGTAACCCGCCAAAACTCAAGTAAGTGAAATTTGATCTTTCACAATTCCTCTAATATGTTCCGATACAATTTAGGCACTTTAATTAACAAGTAAGGTGCAAACATTACAAGTATTTTATGATTCGGGTCCTAAAGTACACTGACATAAGCATAGTTTGTACCTACGCACGGACTCTCGTCACCTCATGCGTATGTAGCTCCCACAATTAGAAGCAAATAGCAATTAAATCACCTATGGGGTAAATTTCCTCTTACAATGTTGGACAAGAGACTTACCTTGTCTTAAATCTCGTTTTCCGGCCTCAAATTCACCCGAAAGCTTCCATTCGGTGCCGAACAATCCGAAACTAGTCAAATGTTGTATAAATAAATCAATATACGCTCAAAAGTTAATGATTTACCTATTAGAGTGATTACCCAATCCAAATTAGAAGATTCTTAAAATTCACCTCCAGGCCCACGTGCCTGGATTTCAGAAATTTTTGAAGAAAGTTGTTACCCATAACCTCACGAACTCAAATTTATAATGTTCATTCAATACCATAACCATTTTCGTGGGTAAATCCCATTCTTATCAAAACCTAGGGTTATCCATCTAAACCCATAGTTTTCATAATTTTACATGTTAAAATCTACCCATAATCTATGTATTTAACTTATATTGGATAGAAATTACTTACCTCCAATAGCTAGGTAGAAATATGTCTCTAGGAAGCTCCGAAATTGCCCCAAGAAATGAAATAAATGAACCAAGAATGACTTAAGTTCGAAATAAATGGACCTCACTGCCTCCAGGACTTTCACATCTGCGGTCCATGGGCTGCAACTGTGGAAGGTTCATGGCAGATGTGGTCTTCTCTTGGCTGGCCTAAATCTACATCTGTAGAATATTGGCTCGCTTCTGCGAGCCCGCTCCTGGGGTGCGCGAGCCACACCTGCACCCTTCCTTGCTTCCGCGGTCCCTTGACCGCTTCTGCGGTTGCGCATCTGCGCCTACCGCGTCGGCATCTATGCTTTTTTGGCTGCCTATGCTTGGCCGAATCTGCGGCTGCTGCCTCGCTTCTACGAGCTCGCACCTGCGTATGGCCCTCCACAAGTTCGATTGCACCATAAGATGGATGCTTCAGTTGATCACAAAAGGCCAAACGACTTCCGTGCATCATCCGAATGGCATCCGAGCCCCCCGAGGCCCCGTCCAAACATACCAACAAGTTTGTAAACATAAAATAGACTCGCTCGCACCGCCAGAACGTGGAGAACAACATTAAAACTAAGAAGCGCAACCCAAAACCAATAGGATCAACTTATAAACTTCAAATGCTTCCATCTTACTTCGAACGCGCCGATTAATACTTAATCTACTCGAATTGATACCAAATTTTGCGTGCAAGTCTTAAATCACCATATGGAACTATTATCAGGCTCATAATCACAAATGGACCTCGATAACATAAAAAATTACTACAAACCAAATTCAAAGAACTTTTAAACCTTCAATAAGCCAACTTTCAACATTAAGCGTTGAAATGCTTCCGGGTCATCGAAAACCCGATCCAAACATAAGCCCAAGTACAAAATCGTCATACAAACCTATTAAAACTGTCAAATCCTGATTCTGAGGACATTTACTCAAAATGTTAACCAAAGTCAAACTTAGCCCTTTAAAGCGTAAATAAGGAATCAAGTGTTCCGATTTCAATCCGAACCCTTTCAAATCCCAAACTAACTATCCCCGCAAGTCATAAAACAGAAAAAGAATATACTGAGAGTCTTATTTATGAGATCAAGGATCTAGAAAGAAATATGACCGGTTGGGTCGTTACATGAGGTGACACATGTGCTAAGTGACGGGCATATAGGCGCGCATCATAAGAATTGTGAGTTGGTCGATTCCATGGAACTAAATAGTTGTTAAATCTTGTTGTTACCCATATTTTCACTACGTGCTAGATCTATTGAGCTGTCAGTCATGTTAGAAACCCTGCTTAGGCTATATGATGGTACTACTAGGACCTATTATGGCCATTCTTGTTGCAGAACTAATTGCTTAATATGTCAATTTGTACTCATTCACAGTTATTACTTGCACATTATGTCTCAGTCTCTATTGTCTTTACATATTATATTATATCATCATTTGTGGACTGATTATCATGATTCTGGTGAGCCCGAGGGACTGGAGAGGTTATTTACTGAGTGAGGCCGAGGGTGTATTATGCGTGATATTTATGGGATAGAGCTACATGTCGCAGCAGACTTTATTGATTAATGCCAGGATTTGGCTTATTATAGCGCTTGGGTTGGATCAGCCCTTCCGGAGTATGCATACCCACAATCGGTGCAATGCTAGTAGTTATGACATTTGGGTTGGATCTGCCCTGGTTATTTGCATTTGGGCTGGCTCTGCCCTATTTTATTTGCATATGGGCTCGATCTGCCCTAGGCTGGATCTGCCCCGTTATGTGTTAAGTTTTGTTATGAAATCTGAAAGCATGTCTATGTTCTTGTTGAAAGCATGTCTAAATTCCTGTACCCTCACTTGTAGAATATAAATATCTGATATATCATTGTCATATGTTCTGTAACTTTCCGTACTACTAAATGTTAAAAGTGGACCGTAATAATTAGACTTGTCACTACTTTTAGTCCAAAGGTTAGATTTGTTACTTATTGAGTTCGTTTTACTCACACTACACCCTGCACCTCGTGTGTAGATCCAGGTGCTTCCCGTTTTGGCGGTTATTGATTTGCAGAGGCCTGACCTCCAGAGATCATCGAGGTATCTGCTTGGCGTTCGCAGATCTTGACTCTCCACCCTTATCTTTCTGTTTATTTATTCTATTTTACTTCTAGACAGTATACTAGACTTTGTTATTTCGTAGATGTTCATGTACTTAGTGACACCCCAGTTTTGGGCAGAGTTTATGTATTGAGTTATGATTTCCTATCCTATTTTAAGAGATTTTTGCTTTGTTTAGAATGTTTAGGTATCTTTCAAAGAGTTAAAGTGTTGGAAATGTATGAATAGTCGGCTTGCCTAGTACCATGATAGGCTCCATCACGACATGGTGGTTTTGAGTCGTGCCAAGTGGTGCTTTTAAATCGAGGATTAGCTCTCATTTCTCTCATTTTTCTCTTGGGTGGCCGAATCCGAGGAGCTATTTTGAGGGGGGTTGTCATCATGGAATACAAGCTAAGTAATTTTCCACTTGTTGTGAGCTAAATGTATGATTTATATGTGGATTTAAGGATGGAAATTTATGTAAATTGTGGAATTTTGGTAGGAAACCTAGAAATTGGTATTTTTGAATTTTTACCACCAAATTGGACATGGAATTAGGAATGAATTATATATTTGAGTTCGTGGTGTTATGGGTAAAGTTTATCTTCGAAATAGTTTTAGAATTCGGGCATGTGAGCCCGAGCGTTGACCTTATTGACTTTTCGAGCGGAGTTGAGAATCATTATAAATTATTAAAGTATACGCTTTGGAGTGTATTTTGATTGTGTTTTACATTGTTTGACTAGTTTCAGATTGTTTGGCTTTGAATTGAAGAGTTAGAGGGACGCTGGAGCCAGTTATGGAATTTCGGAGCGAGGTAAGTCTCTTGTCTAACCTTGTGAGGGGGAAACTACCCCCTAGGTGATGTAATTGTTATGTGTTACTAGTTTTGGGTGCTACGATACGCACGAGGTGATGAGAGTTCGTAGCTAAAGAATGTTTATGTCCGGATAGACTTAGGACTTTATCATCTAATATTTGAAATATTTGAACTCATTCTGCTTGCTTAATTAATTGAATTTATAATTGAAATCGATTTAGTAATAAATATATATATACTAGGCCGAGCTTTATCACCTTGAGTTGTTGGCAAGTTATTTGAGAAATGGTAAAGCTTATATTCACCTTGTGCTCATGTACCGTATTGTCAGCTTGCGTCTCGTAATTCGATGATTTCCTTCCTTTCTTGTGGAGCGGGTCGAAAGCCTTGGTAGTATAATAGAAGCATGTATGGTTCGTGCCGCTCGACCCTCGACAGTGTACATATTATTCTGGATCGGGTCGTACGACCTCGGCATAATCTTGCATTATATCACTGACAGTCCGAATATTCACGATAGTATCTTTCCACTGATGCCTGGCCTTTTATATGGTATTCCTTATTTGTTTGGTACTGGCACTTGATACATCTGAGCTGTTGAGGTAGAATACGAGACTGAGAAATTCATACCTTTAAAAGAAATGTTTTGGAAGATTATGTAACTTACAGATTTACCCCATTATTGTTGTGTGCTTCATATCTGCTTATGATTTATCATATTGCTCTATTGGACCTCTAGTAAGTATCGATGTCGACCCCTCGTCACTACTTCTCCGGGGTTAGGTTAGATACTTACTGGGTACGCATTGATTTTTGTACTCATGCTATACTTTCACACTAAATGTGCAGGATCTAATAGGTTCAATTGGTGGTTATCTTGGAGCGTAGGCGCAACTGTTGAGGAAACTTTTTGGTGAGTTGCAATCCAGGCTACGTATCGCATCCCATAGAGTCTCCATCATACTATTTACTTTGTTCTGTCTTATTTACATTTTAGACAGATGTATTATTATTGTACTCCTTAGTAAATGGTCATGCACTCGTGACACCGAGTTTTGGGATGTTTTAGATGTTGGATGTGATTCTGCTTAGCATTTACACACTTTTATTATCTATTCCACTTAAAGAGTAAGCTTCCATGGTTTTATGTGTTGATTTCTCTATCTAATAAAATTCATGATTTCAAAAATAATAAAATGCACAATTAAGTTGGTAGTTCACCATTGGCTTGCCTAACGACGACGTTGGACGCCATCACTGCCTATACTGAGTTCTGGGTCGTGACAGATAACTTATGACTTTTACAGGGTGTGATTTATTTCTTGATTGAGCTAGCTAATCGATAGGATCAACATTCATTATTTTCAAGAACTTATATTCTTCTTCAATGTTTATATAATGCAAATATATTGTCTAAAAATATTATTCACGTCATTTTCTAAATTTTATATCCATTCATATAGGTACACACGCAATGGGAACAGAGCATTTTAGCTAAATATTGTTTGTCTTTTTTACCCTTCAAGAATAGATTCACACTAGCTAAAATAGTAATTTAACTATTTTTCTAATATTTAGGAATTCAAAATCAACTAAATTTTATTTTTAAAAATTTTAATTTCTTATTTAAACTATGTAAAAGGTCCTAATATGTGGCATTTCAAATCCAATTAAAATTTTACCTTATTTAAATTCTTTCCTTGTCTAACCAACATTTATATCCTCTAAGGTGTATAATTGTTAGAATATTTTTTTAACAAAGATATTAACCAATAATTAATTATCAAAAAGACATCACCAATTCATGTTCATTATTTTTAAATTTTAAAGAGTTTTGATTTAATTTTATGTATAAATTTCTAGAATCCAGAATTACCAATATGGTAATATTAATATAAAAATAAATTAATCTACGACGAAACTATGTAAAATTGTGACTACAATTAATATTTAAACCATATATAAATTAATATACTTGAAACTTTTAACTAACTATAAATTTAAAAAATTATCCTCATTGAACTTAATTTCAATTATGGCAGAGTCTATCCAGAATTAGAAGTGTTAATGTATATTTAAAAAACCGAGCAAGTCGTACCCTACCACGACGAACCGATTTTTAGGGTTTTAACAAAATCGTAGGTTTTTATATAAATTCCTAATTGTATCGACAATTAGAGTAGGTTTTAAATTTTATAAAAATAAACTGAAAAAATACCGAACCGTACCGAATAAATTTACACGTGGGAAATATATTTATATATTAAGTTTAAAAATATTAAAGCATTAAAATATTCCTTCGGCCTTGGAACATGAAAATGGTTACAAGCCAACAAGTAATTAAAACTCAAAATACTAATTCCTAACCCTATTATGCTACTTCTATTAAAGCTAAATTATTTTCAGCATATTCACTAGCAAGTCACAATGTATTCGAGCGATTATGAGTAATAAATTATAATGTATTTATATTTATCTTTTGGAATATTTAATCTTCTATAGATTTTATTATTGAGTTTCGTATTTAATCTTCTATGTTTTGTTTTCTTTATCTTTGCTTAGTTTCTATTACCTTGCTATAGAATAATTGATAAATCAATACTCTAGCCATCTTTTATGTTTTCTTAATTCATCACCCTTTAAAAGGTAAAAATACCTAGAGAGTTTTGCTAAGTCCTATAAAAATACGTATGTTATTGCATTCTACTTCTACTAGTTAAATTAAATCCTCGAATCTCATATGGCTCTCACCTAGACTCACTAGCAGAGTCGAATGATCTTGTTTTCAAAACAAACGAAAGGTAGGGCTTTAAATATTTTCTATTGATACAAGCGCTAGAGGCAGAACTAGAATTTGAAATTAATGGGTCTGCACTTGCCATTGAACCTATAACACGTTTTAGTTACTCAGTTCATAATAAAATATTTATACATATTTAATAAATTTTATAATACATGTAATGAACCGACCAGTCGTTTTGCTTTTTAAATTCTTGTTCCCCTAATTAAGACTCTTTGTATATGCCTTTACTATTTTATGACTTGTGGGGATGGTTGGTTCGGGTTTAGTAGGGTTCGAGTTGAAATCAGACCACTTAGTTCCTTAATAGTGGCCCATAATGGCCAAGTTTGACTTGAGTCAATGTTTTAAGTAAACGACCTTAGAACCGGGATTTGACGGTCCCAATAGGTTCGTATGATGATTTCGGACATGGACATGTGTTCGAATCGAGTTTCGGATGACCCGGGCGTATTTTGGCGCTTAATGTTGAAAGTTGGCGCATTGAACGTTTTCAAGTTCTTTACGTTTGGTTTGGAGTACGTTTTGGTGTTATCAATGTCTGTTTGGGATTTCGAGCCTAGAATAGTCCCGTATGGTGATTTATGACTTGTACACAAAATTTAGCATCATTCGGAGTTAGTTTGGTAGGAATCGGACGCGCGAAAGTGTTTCTAGAGGATCGTAAGTTCCATGATTGAAAACATGCGTCTCGGCATCCGATTCATGATTCTAGATATTATTTTGGTGTTCTGATCGCGCGAGCGAGTTCGTATGAAGTTTTTAGACTTGTGTGGATGTTTGGTGTGGAGTCCCGGGGGCTCGGGTGAGTTTAGAAGGCATTCGGAGTGTTGGAGGAACTTCAGTTTTCTGGTTTCTGGTCTGGTGCTGCAGGACTCGCAAATGCAAGATTTTTTTCGCATTTGCAAACAACGCATTTGCGATGAGGGATTCACATTTGCCAGGTTGGGGAAAACACTGAGGGCTTTGCATTTGCGAACATTTCTGCCGCTTTTGCTAGCTGCCCATCTTCGCATTTGCAAAGTTTTTGGTCGCAATTGCGACCTTGACAGAGATGGCTAGTCTTCGCATTTGCGAACAAGATGTCGCAAATGCGACATCTGCGACTGGTGCAAGAGCTTTTTATTATGGGACGTATCTCCATTTCCCTTTATTTTCCACTTGGTCTTAGGCGATTTTGAGAGCATTTTGTGGGAGAATTTCATCAACATTAAGAGCTAAGCAATCCCTATCAATTGTTTAGCTAAACACGCGAATTATGGGTAGATTAAACATGGAAAATTGTGAAATTAGTGGGATTTTGTGAAGAAACTAGGGTTTAGGCAACAATTGGGATTTGATCATGGTTTTAGTGGTGGAAATTGGAATAAATTATATATTTGAGTTCGGGAGGTCATGGGTAATGAATCCGGGCATGTGGGCTCGGGCGTGAATTTTAGGAATCTTCCAAATTGGGTTGGATAATTATTCTAATAGCTAAATTATAAACTTTTGACTATATATTTATTAATTTATATAATATTTGGCTAGTTTCGGATTGTTCGGTACTGACTTGAGGCTTTTAGAGTGATTTGGGGATCGGAAAGTGAACTTTGGAACGAGGTAAGTCTTTTGCCTAACCTTGTAAGAGGTAATTTACCCCATATGTGTTTTAAATTACTATTTTCTATTAATTGTGGGTGCTACGTATGCATGAAGTGACGAGAGTCCGTGCGTAGCTACAAATCATGCTTGTGTCCGGGTAGTTTTAGGACTCTATCATGTAATACTTGTATTAATTGCACTCTACTTGTTAATTGAAGTGTTTAAATTATATTGAAACTTGACCAAGGATTTGTAAAGACCGAATTTCATTTACTTTTAGTTTTGGCGGGTTACTTGAGCGTTGGTACAAATTGTACCTCCTCGTATATTAGTCTTGTAGTAGCCGTTAAATCGGAGTTCGTAGAGTATTTTCTCTTCTTGTGGAGAGGGTCGAACGCCTCGGCAGTATAATAGATTCATCCATGGTTAGCGTCGGCCGTCCCTTGGCAGTGTACATATTATTCTGGATCGGACCGTACGACCTCAACATAATTTGTGCGTGATAATGCTCAGAGTTTGATTACACTTGATATTACTTACATGACTCGAGACTTTATAATTGACTTGATGGCTCGTATTGGTTAAAGTTAGTATGTGTTAATTGGAGATCTTAAATTGACATCTAGTTAAAGAATCAAATTTTGCTGTTAATTATTTCGCTATTACTATTGATGTATTCTTTGTCTATTTAGAATTTCTGTACTTTATTTATTGGCACATAGTAAGTGTCGATATCGACCCCTCGTCACTACTTCTTCGAGGTTAAACTAGATGCGTACTGGGTACATGTTGTTTATGTACTCATGCTACACTTATGCGCTAACTGTGCAGGATTTGAGGCAGGTGCATCTGACAGTCATTCACAAGGTAAGTAGTTCCCACGTAAGAAAATCTAGAATTTGATATTTTTGGATTTTTACCACAAAATTGGTCATGGAATTTGGAATAAATCATATATTTGAGTTCGTAATGCTATGGGTAAAGTTTATCTTCAATATTTCTCGGAATACGGGCACGTGGGCCCCACAGTTGATTTTGTTTACTTTTAGAGTAGAGTTGGAAATTGTTATAAATTGATTAATTATAAACATTGTAGTATATTTTGATTGAATTGCACATTGTTTGACAAGTTTCTGATCGTTTGGCTTTAAATTGAAGAGTTAGAGAGGCGTTGGAGCCGGTTATAGAACTTCGGAGCGAGGTAAGTCTCCTGTCTAACCTTGTGAGGGAGAAACTACCCCCTAAGTGATGTGATTGTTATGTGCTACTAGTTGTGGGTGCTAATACGCACGAGGTGATGAGAGTCCGTACGTTGCTAAAATATGTTTATGTTCGGGTAGACTTAGGACTCTATCATGAAATATTTGAATTATTTGAACTCATTCTGTTGGCATAATTAATTGAATTAATAATTGAAATTGATAGACATGTATATTTATATTAGCTGAGCCTTATCACCTTGAGTTGTTGGCAAGTTATTTAAGAAATGGTAAAGGTTATATTCACTTTGTGCTCATGTACTGTATTGTAAACACGTATCTCGTAATTTAATAATTTTCTTCCTTTCTTGTGGAGCGGGTCGAACACCTCGGTAGTATAATAGATACATCTATGGTTTATGCCACACGACCCTCGGCAGTGTACACATTATTCTAGATCGGGTCGTATGACCTCGGCATAATCGTGCGTTATATCGCTAGTAGTCAGAATATTGACGAGACTATCCTTCCATTGATGCCTGGCACTTCATATAGTACTTCCCTATCAGTTTGATACTAGCACTTGACATATCTGAGCTGTTGAGATAAAATACGAGACTGAGAGATTTATATCTTTAAAAGAAAGTTTTAGAAGATTATGTGATTTACGGTTTTACCCTATTATTATTGTTGTGCTTTACACCTGTTATGATTTACCATATTGCTTTATCAGACCTCTAGTAAGTGTCGATGTCGACCCCTCGTCACTACTTTTCCAGGTTTAGGCTAGATACTTACTGGGTACGCGTTGATTTACGTACTCATGCTGCACTTCTGCACTAAATGTGCAGGATCTGACAGGTTCATTTGGNTTTGTTTACTTTTAGAGTAGAGTTGGAAATTGTTATAAATTGATTAATTATAAACATTGTAGTATATTTTGATTGAATTGCACATTGTTTGACAAGTTTCTGATCGTTTGGCTTTAAATTGAAGAGTTAGAGAGGCGTTGGAGCCGGTTATAGAACTTCGGAGC
>AWOL01S0314517.1:0-12139 GCA_000715115.1 Nicotiana otophora | reverse complement strand
GATGACAAGATGCGGGAAGCGAGGCTTAGATGGTTCAGACATGTTCAAAAGAGAAGCCCAGATACTCCGGTACGGAGGTGTGAGTGGCTGGTTCTGGAGGGCACGAGAAGAGGTAGAGGGCGGCCTAAGAAGTATTGGGGAGAGGTGATCAGACAGAATATGGCGAGGCTCCAGATTTTCGAGGACATGACNCACTTGATAGGAAGATATGAAGGTCGAGTATTAGAGTTGTAGGTTAAGATGTAGTTAAGTCTTGTCTTACTTCGTACCATTGTAGGACTAGCCAGGTAGGGTTTTGTCTAAGATAGCTAGTGACAGTGTTGTGTTTTACTACTTCGCTTTTCAGTGAATGTCCTATTTACTAGCTATCGCTTTTGCTTTGCATCTTTCTTTTGGATTTCATGGTGTTCCTATTTTTCCTATGATTGCTGTGATGATACTAATATTGTCTCCTTTTGTCCTTTTGTCCTTTTGTCCTTTTGTCTTTTTGTTTTCTTGAGCCGAGGGTCTTTCAGAAATAGCCTCTCTACTCCTTCGGAGTAGGGGCAAGGTCTGGGTACACACTACCCTCCCCAGAACCCATTAGTGGGATTTTACCAGATTGTTGTCGATGATGATTTTAGGTGTTGTGAATATGGAACTGGTAATTGGTTGTTGTCTCAAATTGTGGAAAGATTCTCTTATGACGAGTGGAATTTAATACTATTGTTGAAGTGTATTTGCTTCCCATCTTGCTTGATATTTGTGTTGTTATTGCTTGGTGAGGAAGAGTGAAGAGCATAAAGGGCGGTGTCATGCTTTATTTGCATATTGATATCCTTGATTGAGTGATTGTGAGGTTAAAGGCACGAAGGGTGATGTCGTGCACATGCTTATTTATCATGAGAGGTAAAAGCACGAAGGGTGATGCCGTGCATATGCATTTTCATTATGACCATGTGAGGATGAGAGTAAAAATACGAAAGGTGATGTCGTGCACTTGCATTTCTGATATATGGCGAGGATAAGAGTAAAAGAACGAAGGGTGATGCCGTGCAATTTGTTGATTTTATTGCTTTGACTATATAATTGAAATAGGAGCTTGACTTGATGGTTTCACTGCTTATTTTGAAAGAGGTTTACTTGGTGACTCTTGCTTATTGTTTCTGCTTATTGTCCCTTTCTACATGTCCCTACTCTATTGTTATTTTGATGCTTTATTTGTTATTTTGTTGCTTTATGTATATAACTGCACATTATTTTAGTAGGTGTCTTGTCTTAGCCTCGTCACTACCTCGTAGGGGTTAGGCTCGACACTTACTGAGTATATTGGATCGATTGTACTCATACTACCCTTCTGCACTTCTTGTGCAGATTTTGACATTGGTACCAGCGGAGTCCCGAGAGGTACTTAGCGGATACCAGACAGTGATTCAAGGTAGAGTTGCACCCCATTCGCAAGCTTTAAAGTCACTTTCCTATTTTCATTGTACTATTTCCATTTTACTTTGGGCATTATTGTATTTCTTATAGAACCTTGTATTTAGCTGGATCTAGACGCTCATGTACTTGTGACACCAATTTTTGGGGTGGTTTACGTTTGTTATTAGTTTAGAACTTTATTGTGTTATCACAAAGTTGTTTTACATTGCGTTATTGATCTGTTGTCTGATATTTATTATTTTTTCTTCTTTTCGTATTATCTGTTATGTTGACTAGCCTAGCGAGTGGTGTTAGGCGCCATCACGACCCTGATTGGTTAGACTTTTGGGCCGTGACAAGTTGGTATCAGAGCACTAGGTTACTCAGGTCTCACGGGTCATGAACAAGCTTAGTAGTCTTGAAGATCGGTATGGAGACGTCTGTACTTATCTTCTAGAGGCTATAAGGCTTTATGAAATTTCACCTCCTTTCTTTCTCTATCATGCAAGTTTATTCTATCATTGAGTTTGAATTATTTTATTCTTATTCTCTCATAAATGGTGGGGACACGTACTACATTAGTAATTAATCAGGAGTGAGAGCCCCAAGCTGCAGTCACTACTAGGGGTAGAGGTCGGGGCTGAGGTAGATCTAGAGGCAGAGCTCAACCTCGAGCGTGCATAACAACACCTATTGCAGAGCCTCAGATTGAGCAGGATGAGGAGATCCTTGTTCCGGCTGTGCCGGTTGGACCACCTCAGGTCCAAGAGGGGTTCATTGCTACCCCAGTACTTCAAGACTCCCTAGTCTGCCTGGTTGGCCTTATGAAGAGTGTGGCCCAGGCTGGTGTTTTCCCTATGGCACCAGATTCTCTCAGGCTGGGGGAGGAGCCCAAACTCCCGCTACCCACACTCTAGATCAGATGATTCATAGATATCAGATGCCGACAATCTACCAGTTAGAGCAATTCAGCATGTTATTGCTACACAGTCCGAGGAGGGACCTGCAATATCATCCGAGGGGATGAAGAGGTTGGACAAGTTCACCAAGTTGTTTCCCACTCGCTCTAGTGGTACACCTTTCGAGGACCCCCAGGATTTTTTGGACCGTTGCCATGAGGTATTGCGTAACATGAGTATAGTGGAGTCCAACAGAGTTGACTTTGCAGTGTTTCAGATGCACGTTTCTGCTAAGAGGTGGTGGCAGGAGTATGTTCGAGGCAGACCAGCAGGTTCACCTCCTCTCACTTGGGCTTATTTCTCACAACTATTCTTGGGGAAATTCATCCATTTCACTCAAAGAGAGGACTTCCATAGTCAATTTGAGTGCCTCCAGCAGGGTAGCATGACTGTTACTCAGTATGAGACCAGATTCGTGGATTTATCCCGCCATGCAGTTATTTTGATCCCTATAGAGAGGGAGAGGATGCATAGGTTTAAATATGGCCTTACTTATATCATCATGCTACAGATGGCTAGAGAGACCGAGTATGATGTTTCTTTTACTCGGGTTGTGAAGATTTCTAGGCAGATCGAGAGGATTCGTGGCCAGGGTAGAGAGGCGACATCTGAGAAGAGGCCTCGTTAGTTTGGAGGTTTCAGTGGTGCCTCATCTAGAGGTAGGGTTCTTTTGGTAGAGGTCATCCTATCTGGCCGATTCAGTCAGCGCTTCAGGTATCATATGGTGCCTCAAGCAGCCATAATGCTTCTGGACCTCATCCCGAGCAGCTAGTATATAGTGCACCTTTAGCTCTGATTAGTGCACCTCTAATTCAGAGTTATAGGGTGGTTATTCAGGTCGACAAGGTCAGTTCCAGGGTCAATAGTCACACCAGTCGAGGGCTTGTTATACTTGTGGGGACCCGAGGCACGTCGCGACATTTTGTCCCAGGTCAAATAGCAGCATGCCACAGTAGGGTACTCGTGCCATAGTTCTGGCACTGGTTGCTCGATCACCTACCCAGTCGCCTAGGGGTAGGGGTCATGCAGCTAGACATGGAGGCCAACCAGTGAGAGGCCATCCGAGAGGTGAAGGTCAGATTGGTGGGGTTTAACCCCGTTACTATGCATTTCCAGCTAGACCTGGCGGATTCGTTTGATGCCGTCATCATATGTATTGTTTCGGTTTGCCATAAAGATGAATCCGTTTTATTTGATTCGGGTTCCACTTATTCGTATGTGTTATCCTATTTTGCTTCATATTTGGATATGTCTCGTGATTCTTTGAGTACTCATGTTTATGTGCCTATGCCCATTGGGGATTCTATTATGGTGGACCGAGTCTATAGTTCTTGTTTGGTCATCATTGGGAGCTATGAGACTAGGGTTGGCCTTCTACTACTTAATATGGTGGATTTTAATGTGATTTTGGGCATAGACTGGTTGCCACCTTACCACGCTATCTTGGATTATCATGCCAAGATTATGACGTTAACCATACCGTGGTTACCTTGATTGGAGTGGAGATGGATTCCTAGTCACTTCACTAACAGGGTCATTTCATACGTGAAGGCTCGACGTATGGTCAAGAAAGGGTGTTTGGTGTATTAGGCTTATATCCGAGATTCTAGTGTCGAGGTGCCTTCCATAGATTCACTTCCGGTGGTGAGGGAATTCCCACAGGTGTTTTCTACAGACTTGTCGGGTATGCCATACGATAGAGATATCGATTTTTGCATTGACTTGGTTCCGGGCACTCAGTCTATTTTTATTCCTCCATACCGTATGGCCCCAGTTGAGTTGAAATAATTAAAGGAGCAGTTGTAGGATTTGCTTGACAAAGGATTTATTAGACCTAGTGTCTCACCTTGGGGTGCGCATGTGTTGTATGTGTAAAACAAATGATGGATCGATGAGGATGTGCATAGACTATCGACAGTTGAACAAGGTCACTATCAAGAACAAGTACCCGTTACTGAGGATTGATGGCTTATTTGATAAACTTCAGGGGTGCCAAGGTGTTTTCTAAGAATTATTTGAGGTTAGGCTACCATCAGGTGAAGATTAGGGCATCGGATGTCCCTAAGACGGCTTCTCGGGCTCGGTATGGTCACTGTGAGTTCTTGGTGATGTTATTTGGCTTCACTAATGTCCCCACAACCTTTATGGATTTGATGATCCGGGTATTCAAGCCTTATCTGGATTCCTTCATGATCGTCTTTATTGATGATATTTTGGTTTACTCCTACAGTCGAGAGGAGCATGAGCAGCGCCTATGGATTGTACTTCAGACTCTGAAGGATCGCCAGTTATATTCCAAGTTTTCGAAGTGTGAGTTCTGGTTAGACTCGGTTGCCTTTTTTGGGGTATGTTGTATCTTCTGAGGGCATCAAGGTGGATCTTGAGAAGATTGAAGCAGTTCTGAACTAGCCTAGACCTACATCAACTATAGAGATTCGGAGCTTCTTGGGTTTGGCAGATTATTATCACTAGTTCATGGAGGAATTTTCATCTATCTCAGCCGTATTGACCAAGTTGACCCAGAAAGGTGCTCTTTTCAGATGGTCCGACGAGTGTGAGGTGAGATTTTAGAAGCTCAAGACTGCATTGACTACAACCCCAGTATTAGTATTGCCTACAGGTTTAGGATCCTATACTGTGTATTGTGATGCATTGCGTATTGGGCTTAGCGCGGTGTTGGTGTAGAATGGTAAGGTGATTGCCTACGCGTCTCGTTAGTTTAAGGTTCATGAGAAGAATTACCATGTGTATGATTTGAAGTTGGCAGCCATTGTTCACGCGCCGAAGATTTGGAAGCACTATTTATACAACATTCCATATAAGGTCTATACAGACCATCAGAGTCTCCAGGACATGTTCAAGCAGAAGGACCTTAATTTGCAGTAGCCGAGATGGTTAGAGTTGTTGAAAGACTATAATATCACCATACTATATCATCCAAGGAAGGCCAATGTAGTGGCCAATGCATTGAGTAGGAAGGCAGAGAGCATGGGAAGTTAGGCATATTTACCGACAGTGGAGAGGCCACTAGCCATGGATGTTCAGGCTTTGGCCAATCGGTTCATGAGGTTGGATGTTTCAGAGCCTAGCCGGTTTCTTGCTTGTGTTATGGAACAATCGTCGTTGTTGGAGCGTATCAAGGCTCGCCAGTTTGATAATCCTCACTTATTGGTGTTGAAGGACACAGTGCATCAGGGTGGTGCCAAAGAGTTTGTGATTGGAGATGATGGTGTTATGCGACTTCAAGGCCGAATTTGTGTTCCAAATGTTGATGGGTTGAGAGAGCTGATCCTAAATGAGGTTCACAGTTTGCGCTAATCCATTCACCTAGGTGTAATAAAGATGTATTATAACTTGATATAACACTATTAGTAGCCGAGTATAAAGAAAGATATTATCAGTCATGTCTCTTGGTGTTTGAATTGTCAGCAGGTGAAGTACGAGCATAAAAAATCAGGTAGGTTAACTCAGAGATTAGAGATACCAGAGTGGAAGTGGGAGCACATCACTATGGATTTTGTGGTAGGCTAACCATGGACCTTGGGGAAATATGACGCATTCTGGGTTATTATGGACCGGTTGACTAAGCCGGCACACTTTATTCTAGTGATGACTTCCTATTCTTTAGAGCGGTTGGCTCAGATTTACCTCCTCGGGAGATTATCTGCCTGCACAGTGTGCCTATTTCTATCATTTCTGATCGAGGCACGCAGTTCACATCATATTTTTGGAGAGTCGCGCAGCATGAGTTGGTCTCGCGGGTCGAGCTGAATACTTCATTCCATCCTCAGACGGACAAACAGTCTGAGTGCACTATTCAGATATTGGAGGACATGTTGTGGGCATGCTCTATAGATTTCGGGGGTCAGTGGGACCAGTTTATACCTCTAGCGGAGTTCACCTACAACAACAACTATCAATCGAGCATCCAGATGGCTCTGTACGAGGCCTTATATGAGAGGCGATGTCGTTCACTGGTTGGTTGGTTTGTGCCCGGTGAGGCTAGATTGTTGGACACTGATTTGGTTCATGATGCTTTAGAAAAGGTAAAGGTGATTTAGGAGTGACTTCATACAGCTCAGTCCAGGCAAAAGAGTTTTGCGGACCAGAAGGTTCAAGATGTGGACTACATGGCATGTGTGAATGTTCTTCTCCGAGTGTCGCCTATGAAGGGCATGATGCGGTTTGGAACAAGTTGAGCCCGAGGTTTATTGCCCCGTTTGAGATCTTGGAGAGAGTTGAGGATGTTGCTTATAGACTTGCATTGCCTCCTAGCCTAGCAGAGGTATATCTGGTATTTCACATCTTCATGCTTCGGATGTACCATGAGGATAACTCACATGTTTTAGACTTCAGCACAATGCAACTTGATGAGAATTTAACCTATAAGGAAAAGTCGATGGCTATTCTAGATCGGTAAGTTCGAAAGATGAGATCCAAGAGTTTTCCTTTTCTGAAGGTACAATGGAGAATTAGCCAATTGAAGAGGCTACGTGGGAGTCCGAGTCCGATATGTGGAGTACATACCCATGCTTGTTTACCAGTCCAGGTACATTGCTATGTCCATTTGAGAACAAACGTTTCTTTTAGAGGTGGAGAATATGACGACCCGATAGGTAGTTTTGAGTACTAGCCTTAATTTTTGTGTTTCGAGACCTCTCATAGCTTCATTTGATGTTATATGACTTGCGTGCATGGTCTGTGTCATTGTTCAAAAAGCTTTTATGTGAAATTTTGAAGAAAACATGATTTTTAACTTAAAAATAAGGCTTGAGTTGACCACGGTCAAAATTTTTGGTAAACAACCTCGGATCAGTGTTTTAACAATTCTAATAGGTTCGTATGATATTTTGGGACTTGTACGCATGTTCGGTTGGGGTCCCAAGTGACCCGAGAGCGTTTCGGCGCATTATGTGACAGATTGGAAAATTTTGGTTTAAAACTTGAAATTTTGAGTTTTGATGATCGATTCTTAATATTTGATGTTGTTTTGATGATTAGAGTGAGAGAGGAGCGAGTTTATATAATGTTATTACACTTGTGTGAATATTTGGATTAGAGCCCGATGGGCTCGGGTGAGTTTCGGATATATTATGGTTGAGTTTGGAACTGTTGATGCACATCAGCTGGTATATTGAGGTTGCAGGTCTCGCATTTTCAAAAACATGATTGCAATTGCGAGCCTCGCATTTGCGATGCCAGACTCACAAATACGAATTTGGGACTGGACTGAAGACTTCGCAAAGACGAAGAAATGGTTGCATTTGCGAACAGGCGGGTGGTTGCATTTGCGATCTTGGAGTTGCATTTGCAAATTTGGAGCTGCGGGCAGGCAGCTTTGCAAATGCGAAGCTTAGTTCGCTTTTGTGATGGAGGATCTCGTCGCAATTGCGAAGGGGCAATTGCATTTACGATATCTGCGGGTTTATTGCACTGGTTGCTTTTGCGATCAGTGTTTTGCAATTGCAAACAAGAGTTCGCAATTGCAACATCTGCAACTAGGTAAAAATTGGGGGAAACGAGACTTAACTAATTTTATACCTTTTTTTAACCCTAAGCTCTCTAGAGGCGATTCTGAAGAACATTTTCTTCCAAAATTCATTGATAAGCAACTTTAGCTAATTTTCAATCTATTCCCATTACTTTTTCATGAATTTTAGCATCAAATATATGAATTCAAAGGTAGAAATTAGGGGTTGGGTAGAATTTAGGGATTTTGTAAAATTAAGATTTTGTCCTCAAATTAAGGTCGAATTTTGAAATAATTCACATAACCGGGCTCAGGGGAGAATGGGCAATCGAGATTTGGCCTGAATCTCGGATTTCAACCAAGTAAGCCCGAGGTTGACTTTTGTTGACTTTTTCAAATATGATCAATATTGAACATTTTTTATTCGTGAGCAGTTTTGAAAGCTTATTTTGAATTGTTTGAACGATAATTGGCTAGATTCAGTTGGTTTGGAGGCTTGTTCGAAAGGAAAAGCCATGGTTAGTTTTGATTTTGTTGCGAAAAGAGGTAAGTATCGTGGTTAATATTGATTTGAAGGAACTAAATAGAATCAAGTCTTTTTACTATGTGAACTATGTGTTGGGAGCAGTGTATTCTTTGACTAGTCGCTTTTGAATTATTTCTTATATTGAATTATTGCCATATTGGATGTTGTGAATTTGGAATTGTTAATTGGTTGTTGGCTAAAATTGTGGAATTATTCTCGTATGATGAGTGGAATTCAATACTATTGTTGAAGTGTATTTGCTTCCCACCTTGCTTGATATTTGTGTTGTTGTTGTTGTTGCTTAGTGAGGAAGAGTGAAGAGCACGAAGGTTATTGTCGTACCTCATTTGCATATTGATATCATTGATTGAGTGATTGTGAGGTTAAAAGCACGAAGGGTGATATCGTGCACATGGTTATTTATCATGAGAGATAAAAACACGAAAGGTGATGCCGCACATATACATTTTCATTATGATCATATAGGGATGAGAGTAAAAGCACGAAGGGTGATGCCGTGCACTTGAATTTATGATATATGGTGAGTATGAGAGTAAAAGCATGACGGGTGATTCCGTTTAATTTGTTGAGTTTATTGCTTTGACTAGATAATTGAAAGAGTTTTACTTGGTGACTGTTGCTTATTGTTTCCACTTATTTTCTCTTTCTATATGTCACTATCTTGGTATTATTTCTTATGTTTTATTTGTTATTTCGTTGCTTTATGTATATAACTGCACAATATTTTAGTAGGTGTCTTGTCTTAGCCTCGTCACTACCTCGTCGGGGTTAGGCTCGATACTTACTGAGTATATTGGATCGATTGTACTCATACTACACTTCTACACTTCTTGTGTAGATTTTGACATTGGTACCAGCGGAGTCCCCTGAGGTACTTAGCGGATACCAGACAGTGATTCAAGCTAGAGCTGCATCCCGTTCGCAAATCTTAGAGTCACTTTCCTATTTTTAATGCATTGTTTCCATTTTACTTCAAACAATGTTGTATTTCTTTCGGAACCTTATATTTAGTTGGATCTAGACGCTCATGTACTTGTGCCACCAAATCTTAGGGTGGTTTACGTTTGTTATTGGTTTAGAACTTTATTATGTTATTACAGAGCTATTTTTACATTATGTTATTGATTCGTTTTCAGATATTTATTGTTTCTTTCTTTTTGAATTATCTGTTATGTTAGCTTGTCTAGCGAGCGATGTTAGGTGCCATCCCGACCCTGATTAGTTGGAATTCTGGGTCATGACAAGGGGACATCAATTGTTTAAGAGGAAGTCAGGTCGGGGTAGCTTGGCTTCGCGTTCGCATGAGGACCCTCGCATCCGCATAGAGGAGAGGCTAGTAGGCCTTCGCGAAGGTGTTGGCGGTCGCATTCACATAGAAAGGATTGATGCCTAGATCATTTCGTGCATCACGATAGCATTACTAGAGGTCGGATCGCGAAGAAGAAATATTTGTGAGGGGTAGTTTTAAGTCCATATTTCGGGAAGAGGCTCATTTCATTATCTTTTATTCGAGGAGCACGAGAGGAGAAGAATTTTAAGAGGGATTTCATTTCTAATTTTAAGGTAAGTGATTTCTACTTGATTTTGATTATATATTATGATTTTTCATGGATTTCTACACCTAAAATAAAGAATTTCAAAGTGAAATTTGGGGTTTTTTTGTCTACAACGTAAGAGAGTGTATTTTGACGATTTGAGTATCGATTTGGACTCGAATATAAAATCTAATTATATATTTGTTATACCCATTCAAAGTCAGTTGATGTGCAAATTAGCTCATCCTTTCCACTTAATATTTTTAACTCATTCCAAACAACTTCTTCCTACTTACAAACCTCCTTAATATATTTCAAAACACCTTAAACATATATTTTCATTTCAAAATGATGTGGTTCTATCCGATAGCTCTCCTTTAATACTCAAAAATCTTATTCCCAAATACTGTTGGTGCACTTTAAAATCTTAAATAATTAAGAAATTTTTCAGGGCCTTACATTCTCTCCCGCTTAGGATTATTCATCATCGAATGAGGGTTAGAGTCCGCCATATACACCCAATATGACTTAAATCTTCATCCACACACCAAAATCTCTAAATCTGGCTAACTCCCCAAATTTTTAGAAATTTCAGCAGGGTTTACCCTATAATTGGGTCTATCTACCTGCTAGAGAGCCACATAAACCAATCCTAACAACATATTAATAACACAATGATGCATCATACTATGAGAACAATACCCACCATAGAATTATAAACATTATATTGCCAAAAAGGTCACCTTAACATAAGATGTGAAGTTCAGAACATAGCTCATAAAAGTAAACTTCTAACATTCTTTTAAACTCAACTATTTGGTTCTACGAACAAGTGGGGATATTCCCTCTTTATATCTTCACTTGCCTCCCAGGTGGACTTTTCGATTTGTTGATTTCGCCATAACACTTTGACGGGAGCAATCTCCTTATTCCTCAACTTACAAATTTGCTTATCAAGGACGGTAATAGGAACTTCTTTGTAGATCCATTCTTCATTAACTTCAATGGTCTTCACCGGGACGATGAGCCACAGATCTCCAATCATATTCTTCAACATAGACACATGAAATAACATGTGTACTAAGGAAAACTCTGGAGGTAACTTGAGCCTATAAGCCACTTGACCTACCTTCTGCAAAATATTTATAACGTCTGATATACCTTGGACTTAATTTTTCTTTCTTAACAAATCACATAACGTGTTCATGGAGAAAATCTTGAGAAACACCCATTCNGGGTTTTTTTGTCTACAACGTAAGAGAGTGTATTTTGACGATTTGAGTATCGATTTGGACTCGAATATAAAATCTAATTATATATTTGTTATACCCATTCAAAGTCAGTTGATGTGCAAATTAGCTCATCCTTTCCACTTAATATTTTTAACTCATTCCAAACAACTTCTTCCTACTTACAAACCTCCTTAATATATTTCAAAACACCTTAAACATATATTTTCATTTCAAAATGATGTGGTTCTATCCGATAGCTCTCCTTTAATACTCAAAAATCTTATTCCCAAATACTGTTGGTGCACTTTAAAATCTTAAATAATTAAGAAATTTTTCAGGGCCTTACATTCTCTCCCGCTTAGGATTATTCATCATCGAATGAGGGTTAGAGTCCGCCATACACACCCAATATGACTTAAATCTTCATCCACACACCAAAATCTCTAAATCTGGCTAACTCCCCAAATTTTTAGAAATTTCAGCAGGGTTTACCCTATAATTGGGTCTATCTACCTGCTAGAGAGCCACATAAACCAATCCTAACAACATATTAATAACACAATGATGCATCATACTATGAGAACAATACCCACCATAGAATTATAAACATTATATTGCCAAAAAGGTCACCTTAACATAAGATGTGAAGTTCAGAACATAGCTCATAAAAGTAAACTTCTAACATTCTTTTAAACTCAACTATTTGGTTCTACGAACAAGTGGGGATATTCCCTCTTTATATCTTCACTTGCCTCCCAGGTGGACTTTTCGATTTGTTGATTTCGCCATAACACTTTGACGGGAGCAATCTCCTTATTCCTCAACTTACAAATTTGCTTATCAAGGACGGTAATAGGAACTTCTTTGTAGATCCATTCTTCATTAACTTCAATGGTCTTCACCGGGACGATGAGCCACAGATCTCCAATCATATTCTTCAACATAGACACATGAAATAACATGTGTACTAAGGAAAACTCTGGAGGTAACTTGAG
>AWOL01S0314425.1:0-22396 GCA_000715115.1 Nicotiana otophora | reverse complement strand
AATGACACAAACAAATGTTTAATAAACGTTTTCAAACTGGAGTAAAAATCACGTAGATTTTAAATCTCCAACAAAATGCCACGAAGGCTTTACTCTCCAAAACGAGAGTACACAAAACCACAAAGATTTTAGTTTGCAGAATAATAAGAATAACACAAATACAGAAATAAATATTAAATTCCTTAAGATTGTTAGTCCCGCCAATATTGCTGTATTTGTAAATAATAATTCTGCAAAATATAAATTATCGTAATGAAACAATAAATCGTATTCGAGCCCACTGAATTCACAGTGTTTCCTTAAGGAATTTAATCCCCTCCTAGTACCCAAGGTTATAGATTATTTCCTCCCAGGATAGAACGAATCACACACTGGTGTAGCGGTACTTCAAACCCCAGTGTTTCAGCGAACACAAAGTTCGGTAGCAAATCACACTTACAGTTGCTTTGTTTGAAGTTAAAACAATGCAGAACAAAGGAGTAGAAACTCAGAAAATCGTATGAAAATGCTGAGAGGAAGGAGTGCATATAGCAGCCAGCTTTGAAGGTGAACGACACTTGCTTATTTGTGGAGCAAGCACTTGGCCATGGTGGGAAGAACATTAGGCGGCTGTTATTGCAGTTTCATGAACATGTCAATACACGGATCGGATAATATTTACTATAAATTTAGTCCAAAAAATTAATCAATCAATCATTTGACCAAATCCGAAGCCGAAGCCGAAGCCGAAGCCGAGCGAGCGACGACGGTGCGATGCTTGCTTTCTTCTTAACTCTTTAAGAGCTACAAGAAGAGCAATTATATATATACCCACCAAAAATCTTTTCCTCTTCCAATATGGGACAATGTCTCATTGTCAAGAGGGGAAAACTTAAAATTTTACTCAAAAATTTCATTTTCTCTCCATTTCCCATTCACCCTCATTTTAAGACTATTTCATCTTAAATAAAAACCTCAACAATCACAACCTTAGATCATTCCAATTCTTGTTTACAACTCGTTCGTAGTTAGTTATTAATTATTGCATTTTCATTACGTAATATTTAGTTAATAAAAACCCAAATTGTTACTTAAATATTTCTGAAGATTGATTGCGTGAATTGGTGCGAGTCTAGTAGCTGTGTTTGATAGGTTAATTCCCTGTGGGATTCGACTCCGAACTTATTAGCTGGAATATATTTGCAACGACCGCTAAGTCCTTTTTATAAGGCATAGTTGGGCGTGCTCAATATCGTTGTGTAATACTAAGTTTCTTTAGCTCTAAAGCTAAGCAACACGTGCTTAGCGTCCTAATGCAATCAAATTGATTCTTGAGCATCTACTGAGAGCTTGTACTCTATTATGGAAATTGAAGACACTCAAAACAATGGTAATAATCTATGCAACTACATCTCTAAATATCGCTTGAGAGACATCTTTTACTCTGCGTAAGGACTCCGAAAGAAGACATGAAAATACACAAGAAATAATATCCATGACTCAATAGATAATACTTCTATTACTTTAGGCTCAGGAAGAATTGATTATAGGCATACTGCCTCGTTGTTTAATAAATGACTTATCTAGAGTGTGCACACAGAGCTCTTGAATCAGTGGTCTTATGATTGTTCCTTCATATAAAAGAGGTCACAAAAGGGAAGAAAGAGAGAAGGAAAGTAAGGACTGTGCCGTATGTCAAAAGGAAGTAAGGAACGAAGCTTGTTATAACATATAACTTATGCATTTTCACCTCTATCACCTCAAAAAGTCGCCGACCATGCAATTCTGTAGTTCCATTTAACCAACAGCCCAACAAGAGAATTGTATTTTTAACAGTGACTCCAATGACTCCCCTCTCAAAGAAACACACACACACAGAGACAAAAAAAAAAATGTATGATTTGGTGGATCTTTAATATCTCTAATAATTAATCTTCAATAGATGACATTCTTCTTGGATTTATCTGTTTATACATTGACTTTCTAGAAATTAATTTGGATAGTGCTATGTTGAAAAATATCATTGTTTCTTGAGCCGAGGGTCTATCGGAAACAACTTTTCTATCTCTATGAGGTAGGGGTAAAATTGCGTACACACTACCCTCCCCAGACCCCATTTATAGGATCAAACTGGGTTTGTTGTTGTTGTATGTTGAAAAATAAAGTGACATATTTTAGAATATGGAAACAGAGATGGTAAATAGTGATTTGAAAAAAAGCACATTAAAGTGATAGTGCAATGGAAATGGTGGATGACGCTGCACGGACAGCATCTTAGGCAGATGTTTAACAGACTGGTTCCAATATGTTTGTGCTTGCGTCAAACTAAGTCCTATGCCATTGAGTTGAGAGTTTCATAGAACATTTAACTTGATGATATTCAGTTTTCTTTCTTTTTCTGATCGATGGTTAAATAATATCTAACCTTATTGGGCAGATGAACTTGTGAAGCTGATCATATGACACAAGTAGTTGTTAGTCTATGATTCTGTAAATTTTTCGGGATAAGTTCCATTAGATACATGTGGAATGTGTGTTTCTTTATTGTTCTGGAATAAATATTATATATGGGAAATCACATTGCTGTTGATCTAATATACGGTCTTTGATATACTTTTAACCACAATAACTGCCAAATAGGATTTGTTGTGCAAGAAGAGATGACAAAGTGATGCTCTCTACTGTTGTTGAGTTACATGTCCAGAGGAAATAATGTTGCCGACTTGGTTAACTTATACAATTAGAATTTTGGTCAATGATCCTCTTCTATTTTAAGACAGAAAAGGTGTAATTTGTCATGGTATTGGTGTCAAAATTACCTGTCATATGTTGCTAGTGAGTGATAGGAATCATACTAGGAAGAGAGTGGAAGGGCTTTCAAGAAAGAGCTAACAAGTGATGATTCCCTAGTTGGTCTTCATTGGTTCTTATTAATTTACAAATATTACAAATGAAGCCAGTTGCTTTTCTTTTGGGGGGCAAAAATGATACTTTTTAATTGTTTAATCAGAAAATAACTTACGTAATCTAATACGAAGGTACCCTTTTAATTTTTCACATAAGACTCTCTTCTCTTTTTGTTGTGAAAATAGCCCGGACTAGCCTATTTTCGGACCCATAATCGAAAATTAGCTAGTGTTTGCAAAGTCATTGAAAAATAATCAATGTTTTGTTGAAACACGAAAATCTTCAGACTTCACCGTAAATACAAGAAATTAAATAACCTTGATATAGAGTTTTTGAGACTTGAGAGTATGCTAATTTTATACTCCTATCCTTTTCGGAAACTTTAGCCTCTTGATTAGGGCTGTTCATTTGGATCGGATATCCGAAATCCGAATCGATCCACTCAATTTCGAATTTCGAATTTCGGATATTGGATCGGATTCGAATTGTATTTATTAAAATTTTGGATATTCGGATCGGATTCGGATTTGTATAATTGTAATCCGATCCGAAATTTGAAATCCGAAATTATTAGGGCATGTATAAATATTAAACTTTAATTTCGGATAGTTAGTACTTCCTTTACATCTTCTTCCAAGTTATTACCTTTACAATTGCTGGATTTAGCTATATTGTCACGATATACTCTCATAATTGCATAAACATGAATTTTTCTTACTGTATTGCCTCTTTTACAAAGAAAATATATGTTTGTAACTTTGAGGCACAATAATCCGATCCGAAATTCGAAAATCCGATCCGATCCAAACTTTAAAATCCGATTCGATATTAATTCGGATCGGATTCAGATTGTATTTTGTAGAATCCAAAATCCAAAATCCAAAATTCGAATCTGAAATGTGTTAAATCCGATCCGGTCTATTCATGCACAACCTTACTCTTGATGCATGATTCATGACACGTCATCAGTCACCCTTTTTAGTATTTTCATTTTAAGGGGAGCTTTCGCGTAACTAGTAAAGTTGATGCCATGTGGCTAGGATATCAAGCTATGAAAACAATCTCCTGTAAAAATGTAGGGTAGGTAAAACTATATAGAATAAGCTCTTGTGATCGGTCCTTTCCTAAATCCTACAAATATCGAGAACTTAGCGCACCGAACTCTTACTTTCTTTCAAGAATATGCATGGAAAGATTGTGAAGACAATATATATGTGCATGATTCAGTTTTGTGGCGGTTTCTTATCTATCGTTTTTAGTTTGTTTTTTCAAAAGCGATAATGCCTTAATTAAAGCATCAAAACGGAGCAATCTGTTGAACCCTTATTGGCTCAAACGACTATCACAGGTTTGCAGTGACAAACAGAAGTGATCCATCATAAATAATAAGTATTATATATACTTGTACATATATGATAAGAAATCACAAGTCTTTCTTTTTCCGTTATCATTACTTCTAACTTCTAAGAACTCAAAAGCAACTAAGAGTGCAATAAATGTACGTAATCCGTATAGATTTTTGTCTATATATAGATACTATGTTATTTTGAGTACCATTCTGAATTACGAAAAAACTTATTTCTTTATCTTATTCCTTAAGCGTAAGCGGGATAAACAATAAAATAAATACAACAATTTTACGTGAAAAATCACGTGACTCAAAGGTGTAAAAATCACGACCTACCACGTAGGATTTTAACTTCAACTTCACTAAAACAAATGAGCCAAACGTATCGATTACAAGACCCGTGAATCAATACCCTCTAATTCTCCTACTTCAACTATTTGACTTACGAGTTACTCTAACTTGCAAACTCAAACAATTACTACAACTCATTGATTATGTATAACACTTGATTATAACTCGATTTCCTAAACTACATCCACTAGCTGACTCAAGAAAAACACTAACACTAGTAACCGACTTGAGTGTTGAAAATATAGTTCCATGGTTGATGTGCAAAAGGATGATCTCAGCAGTCCAAAAAGATAGTATTTAAGTTTCCTGCGCTCCGAAATCTTTTAGGAGTCCTATGCGTAGTCAGCTTCTCATTTGATAGGACTCCAACAGCTCCAAGGACTCCACAATTCTTGACTCTTGTCTATCACGTATGCAAGCATATCTTCTTGGACAACGACCCTTATCATGTTAGTAGTCTTCTTCCAACAAACTCGGACTTGAGTAACTTTGTGAAAAAGTTACTGCCTTGTAAGAACCTTCAACAGCGACCTTGAGGACCTGGTTTTTGGAGCATTTCATCAGCTACATTGAGGATCTAGTTCTTAGATCATTTCTTCTTAACAAACTTTATTAATCATCAAAACCTCAATACTCAACAAATTTTTTCTTTTTGATGATGACAAATTTTGTGCCCATAAAACCAGGTAATCATCTCATCAAACACACTGTGACCTAATCCAGAGCAAGTACAGGTATACAATAAGCACATCAAGCACCCCCAACTCTTTCTTCCCCCTTTAGGTATCATTGAAAAAAAGACAAAAAGATGTTAGACAGTCCAAGCACAGCTAATGCAAGATTCATGGATATTGAAGCTACAGCACAAGCTCAAAAATTATCAAGACAAATAAGTCATGCTGATGATAAAACCATGTGAGAGGCGTTAAAATAGCATAATAGTTCATTAAGTAGTGGAAATTAAGCCCATGACCTTGGATAAAAACATTAGATCAAAATAAACTGAAACATCCTCCAACCTACTCAGAACTAGAATAAGAAAAAAAACACCATTGGATTAACAAAACAGACTGAAGACAAGGGGTAAAGGACCAGGATCGGGGGTGAGAGGAGGAGGGGGTAAAGGCTTTCACAGGGGTGGCAATCTGTTGGGAATGGGCCTCTCTGTCCTTTCTGAGTTCCTCCCTAAGTTTCCTGGTTTCTTTCCTCAACTCATCATTGTCTTCTCTAAGCTTAGCATTTTTCTCAAGAACCAGCTCCAGCCTTTTAGAAAGCTCAGTTGCCATGTTGCTACCAGGTAAGATAGCAGAACTTGCTGGCCATCTAGCCTTGATCTCCGCATATCCACACTGCTTCAGTGTAACAATATCCATAACATCATTGTGATTCCCAAACTTCAGCTCAGGCAAGGCAATATTGAGCTTGTCAAACAACTCAGTTAGCTTGAAGCCATAATGCATAGCATGCTTAGGCTTGGAAGTGTCTGTTGCCCTTGCCATGTACTGAATCATCAGGCTACCTCTATCCAGCAGTTCAATCACAGCCATGTCAAGTAGGGTATCTTCATGCCTCCTCTCATATCTTTGCAGTATGCAGGAGTTCACAAAGTGAAACAGTAGTTTGTGAAAAGGAGTCATGTTAGTCTTGTACACCTTCTGAGGAGCATCCAGCTCAAACTTTTGAGAAAATTTCTTGGTAACTATAATTCCTGTGTCCACATCATTGTCTATAGCTGGTCACTTCTTCTTCTTCAGCTAATTATCAAATCCTAGGGAAGGTATGTTCAGTAGCAGCCCAAGATCCTCAGCATCAAACTCCATATCAAATCCCCTTACATAACTCTTGACCACCTTGACATTGAATTGTAAATTTTTATAAAACTCAACTACAACAGGCACACACACAGGGGGAAAATGGCTTAACAAACATATGTCTCCATTCCTGCAGTTCAATCTTTTCATCCAACAGGGTCATACCCTTCTCATATGTATTTGCAAGAATCTTCCCATTCAACACTTTTTTATTCTTGAATTCAGTAAGCTTGTCAACCACAACAGGTATAGCCTTCTACTTCTTTCCTTTACTGGCTTTCTTGGATGTGGCTGTTACTCTGGTAAGTTTAACAGCCTTCCTATTTTTTGCTGGTTTCTTGGCCTACAGAGAAGGATCAGACTCATCCTCTTCATCCAGCTCAACTAGAGGTTCAGCAACAAGAGTTTGCTTTCTTAGTTTCTTGACACCTCTAGATTCCTTGATGATCTATTCATCAACAACCTTTCTTTTGCTTCTGATAAGAAGAGTCCTAGTAGGAGGAGCCACCTTTTTTCTTACCGGAAAAACTGATTTTGTAGCTCTCACGGGTGGCTTCCTATCCCTTTTTCCTACTTCAGACAAGGTCAAATCATCCTCATCACTGCTGACCTCCTCATCTCCACCAAAAGGAGTTAACGAATGCCTAGGTTCTTCAGCCCTTTTCTCTCCATGAAATTCTTCTAAAGGGGCTATGACTGTGTTCATAATAGTCGTAGAGCCTTCAGATTCCCCACTAGTATGTTCTTCACACTTTCAAGTTCAGTACCCTCACTTTCACTTTCTTTTTCTTCTTTATCACCCTCACTCTTAGAGTCATCTTCTCCCTCACTTTCTTTTCTTCTTCTCCAGAATCTCCCACTTGTTCACCTAATCGTTCTTCTACCTGACTCTCTTTTTCCTCGCATGATTCCCCCTCGTTCTCACTCTTTTTCTCATCATTGCTATGAGCCATATCCTGAGCCCGATGCTCCTTATGATTAGCTACTTGTCCTCCTTCTCCATCAACTTCTTCATCACCCTCATCCTCAGTCTAGCTGTAAGAGAGACCACCAGAAGCCTCTTTATTCACTGGTTCTTTCTCACATTCCCCCTCAACCACAGGTATAACATTCGTGGTGTCCACAATTTTCTCCTGGGTTACAATTTCAGTTTCTAAAGTAGTATCCTCTACATGTGGTTTATCACTCATGGGTGGAACAATTTCTAAAGGTGTAACCTCAATAGCAGAAACTAGAACATCAAGGTTTGATGGAGGTAATTTTACCTGATCAGCCGTGATAGATGGAGATTCTCCCTAAGTCACAACTTCCTTAACCACTATTTCCCCCTGAGCAGCAACACGAATCACTACCATGTCACTCTTAACTGATTTCCTTGACATAGCCTTGATCTTAGTAGCTTTGGAGGTGATTTTGGAAACAGATATAGGTGCATAGGCAGTTGGTTTTGGAGATAAAAGTTCAGTAGATGTGGAAATTACAGGTGTAACAATGGCAGGGAACGATGGTGCAAGTGCAATAGAGGGTATGGGTGGAGATGGAATAAGTGCGGGTGCAGATTCACTGGCTGATTTTGCACTCTTCTTAGGCTTGGGCTTCATGATTTTGGGTTTTGCTTCAATCTTAGATAAAGATTTTTCCTTAGAGGGAGTTTGGCTTGATTTAGTCATGGTGATGAGAGAACGAGGGAATTTTCTTTGGTTCTTACTTAGAATTTGAGAGGAACAATAATGTCTGAGAGATATATCACAAGAGGGCTTTTAAAGAGGGTAGTCCTGATTTGACTAGAAGAAAGAGAGTAACTAAATTCGAGTTCTAATGGGACTCTAATAATGGTTACTTTTTGACTACAAGACTTTTAGAAGTAATTATACTCTAATTATTCTAGGATTCCCCCTTGATCCTTGACTTTGAAAACAAATAGGGGTGATGCTAACATGACTAGAGTCTGAGTATAGCAGTAATTTCTGTTATTAAGTCTCAATGATTTAAGACAAGATGGCTTGTACCTAGAGTCAAAAAACCATCTCCTTAGGAACTCCTTAGTCATTTCTGCAGTAAAGCTTCAACACAATAGGTTAATATCATAAGGCATAGTTATCAGCTAGACTTTTTTAGGCGAGTCTGTGTGCTTAAGACAAGCACGAGACTGAATCAAGCACATTATACTCGACCATCTACATCTAATTATAATTTTTTTTTCTAGCCAATCATTGGGGTTCAACCTAGTTAGAAGTATTAACTAATCGAGTTCTAGTCTATTTCTTTCAAAGTGGTCTCTACTCAGAGCCTTAGTGAAAATATCGACAATTTGATCTTCAATTTTGCAGAAATGGATTGAGATATTTCCTTTTTCAACATAGTCTCTGAGAAAGTGATGTCTAATATCAATGTGGTTGGTTCTCTTATGTTGATAAGGATTTTTAGTAATGTTTATGGCACTGGTGTTATCACAAAAAATAGGAACACAATCAACAAAAATACCATAGTCCCTTAGTTGTTGTCTTATCCATAGCAACTGAGCACAGCAAGATGTTGCTGCCACATATTATACTTCAGCTGTAGATAAAGCCACTGAGTTCTACTTCTTTACTCCCCAAGACACCAGGCAAGAACCAAGAACGTGTTTTATTCCTCAAGTTCTTTTCCTGTCAACATGAAACCCTACATAGTTAGCATTAGCATAATCAACTAGATCAAAGTTGTATCCTCTAGGATACCATAGACATAGATCAGGAGTCCCTTTAAGATATCTGAGTATTCTTTTGACAACCTTTAGATGAGACACTTTGGGATTTGCCTAAAATCTTGCACACAGTCTCACACTGAATAGAATATCAGGCTTGCTTGCTGTGAAATACAACAATGCTCCAATCATTCCTCTATACAACTTTTGTTCCACACTTTTCCCTTCTTCATCAAGGTTCAGCTTTGTTGCAATGGCAATAAGAGTATCTATTGACTTAGAAGAGTCCATGTTGATTTTTTTCAACAGTTCTTTGATGTATTTTTGTTGATGGATCATGGTTTCAGTAGATGTTTGCTTGATTTGCTGCCCTAAGAAGCAGTTTAATTCACCCATCATGCTTATTTCAAATTCATTCTCCATCATCTCAGCAAATTCCATGCACATTGCTTCATTGGTATCCCCAAAGATAATATCATCCACATAAAATTGCACAATCATAAGACTTTTTCCTTTACTCCTCAGAAATAGTGTGTTATCTACCTTTCCTCTTACAAAGTTATTGGTTAAGATGAATTTTGAGAGCCTTTCATACCAAGCTCTTGGAGCCTATTTCAGTCTATATAATGCTTGTCTAACTTAAAGACATATTCAGGGAACTCTTCACTCTCAAAGCCAAGAGGTTATTTAACAAACACTTCACCCTCCAGGTAACCGTTCAAGAATGCACTCTTTATATCCATCTAATACAGTGTGAACTACATGTGTGCAGGAAAAGTTATTAGCATTCTTATAGCTTCCATTCTGGCTATAGGAGAAAATGTCTCATCATAGTCAATGTCTTCTTCTTGATTGTACCACTGAACCACTAGCCTGGCCTTGTTCCTTGTGATATTTCCTTGCTCATCCAGCTTATATTTGAACATCCATCTGGTACCTATGATAGTTCTATTCTTGGGTCTTTGCACCATGTGCCAAACTTCGCTTCTTTCAAACTAGTTTAGCTCCTATTGCATGGTTATAATCCAATTTTGATACTTTAGGGCTTCCTTTATATTCTTAGGCTCAACTTGTGAGGGGAATATTGTAAGTGCACATAGGTTTCTCAAAGATGACATGGTTTACACTCCAGCATTAGGATCAGAGATGATGTTCTCGGGGGGATGAGCTTTGATGCTTCCATGGTATAACTTGCATGCCCAGCGATGGTTCAGCCAAGGAGTAACCCAAAGGACCAATGTCAGTAATTACAGCTTCATCTGTCTGGGTAGCAGTTAGTGTAGTTCTCTCTTCTTCCTATTTTTCATGATCACTTTCAACTTCCTTAGGATCTCTTGATCCATCTTTAAATTGTTGTTCAGGTTCTTTAGAGGTCCTTTCATCAGTTAGCCCTATATCATAGTTTTCATCCTGCAGACCTTTCTCAACCATGTTGTTAGATTCATCAAAAATAACATGAATATTTTCTGCTACACACATAGTTCTTTTATTAAATACTTTATAAGCTTTACTATATGGTGAATATCCCATGAAAACTCTCTCATCACTTTTGTCATCAAACTTTCTTAGAGTTTCTTTGCCATTATTGTGCACAAAACATTTGTACCCAAAGGCTTTTAGGTGAGCGATGTTGGGCTTCCTTCCTCGAAGTAACTCATAGGGAGTTTTCTCAAGAATGGGTCTGACCATGTATCTGTTTAGCAAGTAACAGGTAGTATTGACTACCTCAGCCCAAAAGTTCTTAGGCAGTCCACTGGCAATTAGCATGATCCTGCCCATGTCTTCTAGAGATCTATTATTTCTTTCCACAATACCATTTTGTTGTGGAGTTCTGGGTGCAGAGAAGTTATAATTAATGCCATGAGTGCTACAAAACTCAAGAAATTTAGAGTTTTCAAATTCAGTTCCATGGTCTGTTCTTATACTTGAAACAGCATAACCTAGTTTCTGTTGAATCATTCTGACAAACACACAGAAAATATCAAAGGTTTCATCAGAAACAAGGTCCATGTGTACCTAGAGAAATCATCAATAATGACAAATGCATACTTCTTCTCTCCCCTACTTCTCACTCTCATTGGTTTACATAGGTCCGTATGAAGGAGTTCTAGGGGTTTAGAAGTATTGACAACCATTTTAGATTTAAAATATGACCTTACATGTTTTCCTCTGACACAAGAATCACACACTTTGTCTGATGTAAACTCAACTTTTGGTAGTCCAAGGACCAGGTCCTTTGCTGCCAACTTGCTGAGTTGAGATAGACCGGCATGTCCTAGTCTTCTTTGCCATAAAAGTAGGCCATCTTCCACTACACTTAAACAGGTATGCTCACTCTGAGGAAGAGACATAATAGATATCTTGTAGACATTGTTATGTCTCTTACCTTCCAAAACAATTACATTAGTATCCAGCTTATTTACAATGCATAGTTTGGAATTAAAAACCTCATTACCTTTATCACATATTTGAGAAATGTAAAGAAAATTATGTTTAAGGCCCACTACATAGTACACATCTTTTATAGCATGAGAGACTCACTTACCAACATTACCAATACATGTTATTGTCCATTTTTTCCATTTTCAAATGACACACTCCCTTCTTGAAAAGTTGTCAGTGAGAGAAAATTTTTCTTTTTTCCATTCATATGTCTTGAGCATCCACTGTCTAGATACCAATCTTAATTATTTCTTTTCACTTTAGCATGCACCAGAAATCACTAGTTAGTCTTGGGAACCCAGACAAGCTTGGGTTCTTTTTTATTTGAAAAAGGATGAATCAGATCTCTTCTTGCCCAGAAGAGAAGAGATTAACAACTCTTTTCTTATTGACCTTAGTTTGGATAAAGGACTTGACTTTGAGTTCTTTAAAAATGCCAAAGGTGTTCTTAAACTGAGCATGAATTAAAGTAGGACAAGTATCTCTTAAGTGTCCTACCTTCCCACAATGAGTGCACATCTTGTTATCAGAAATTCCCACATACTTTGGATCAAATATGGGTAATAGTTTTCTATAACCAATTCCTGATTTGTTAGTGCTGCAATTTTTATTTAGCCAATTTAGTGCATCTGAGGATCTATGCCACTTGCTTAGCCTAGATAGTTCATATTTTGCCTTTTCAAGATTTTCTTGCAATACTTTATTCCTACAGTCAGCATCACAAAGACTATCTTTAAGCTCTTTTAATTCCTTTTCAAGTTTATCTTGTATATCACTCATTTTTTCCTTACCATGTGTATCAGGTAACGGCTCATTTTTAGACGTGAGCTCAAAAACCTGGTTTTTAAGATCTTTGACATGTCCTTCAAGATCAGCTTTGTCAAATTTGGGTTTTTTAAGGTCAAGTTTAATACATGAAAGGTTACTTATTAATCAATTATTTCAAGCACTCAACCTATCCATCTCATTCATCGTGGTCACGATTATGGCCTTTAGCTGTTTCTTAGACATAGCATGAATAGTTTCCTTCAAGTTAGAAATATTTACCTAGTTTGTTTCATCCTCAGCCTCTGAGTCGCTCATGGCCATCATCCCTATAACTTCTTCTTCTGTTTGACTTTCTTCAATTTCCATTAGTGCAACTTCAATATTTTCATCTCTAAAATCAAGTTCCAAGGTCCTCCATATATCATTAGGAGAGATGCAAGAGGACATCTTGTAGAGAACACTCCTTGGTAAACTTCTATAGAGCTGATCCTTTGCTTTAGCATTTTTCTAGATCACCTGACGATCTTCAGCATCATAATCCTCCTCTCTCTTGTTCCATTTGTTTCCTTCACTATCCACTTTGGTGGGGATAATTGGTCCGTGATTGAAAATTATTCATAGGTAAAAGTCAGTAGCCTGAAGGAACGTTTCAATATGCATCTTCCATTCATCATAGTGGTGTCCATCAAATAGAGGAGGTATTCCAATGTACATTTCTAGCTGTACCGGGGGATCAGTCCCCACTGCATGGTGTGCATCTCTCACAACATAAAGACTTATGGCCTCGTCCTCTTTCTCTTCCTCTATATCACTTCCACTGTCCTCATATGCTGTTAGAAAAGCCTGTTTCATGGCTTCAGTGAATCCCTTGCCTAGGATTTTGCCTTTGTTTAAACCTTTCTCTTTCATTTTTTCCTTTTTCTCTTTTTCAGCTCTTTCTTTCTTCCATTCAATTTCTCGCATTGGACAGTCTTTGACCATATGGTCTAGCTTGTTGTACTCATAGCACCCATCATATGAAGCTTTGTCAATCTGCTTAGGTTTGCTAGTATTTTCTCTCTTAAACGCATTTTTGGAGTTTTTCATAAACCTCTTGAACTTAGCAAACATTGCTAAGTCAAGTTCATCATTTTCAAATTCATCTTCTTTGGATGTCTTAAGAACTAAGGTCTTATCCCTCCTTGGTTCTTCCTTGTGCAGTTCAAACTTTTTCATCTCATGAGTCTTTAAGTTTCCAATCAGCTCATCCAATGAGATCTTATCCAACTCCTTTGCTTCCTGAATGGTTGTGACTTTTGATTCTCAGTTCATTTGTTATTATGGTAAACCTAGTCATCATCTCCTAGATGGGTTCAGACTCCTTCATGGAGAAGAGCTCATAGTTCCTCATAAGCAGTTCAATCCTTGATCTATTCACTTGGTTTGTTCCTTCATGAGCAGTTTGAAGTGCATCCCAGATCTCCTTTGCATTAGAGCATGCATATATCCTATTGTACTCATTAGGTTCAAGTCCACAGATGAGGATCTTCTTGGCCTTTGCATTCTTCTCTATCATTCTGAAATCTGCTGCCACAATTTTAAAGGGGTCTTTAGGAACAGTTTTATTGTGCCCATTTTGTTTAGTGGGAGTTAGTGGACCTCGATTCACTATAGTTCATTGTAACGACCCGGTCGGTCATTTTGAGATTTTAAGTCCCATTCAGTGGAATAAGGTCTTGAGCAGCTTCGTATTATGTGTTATGACTTGTGTGCGAGGTCGAGTTTAGTTACCGGATGATTCAGAGTCAATTTGAAGGAAGGTTTCTAGTTTTGGAGCTTAAACGGTAAGAGTTGACTGAAATTGACTTTTATGTAAATGACTCCGGAATGGGGTTTGGATAGTTCTGAATGCTCCGTAGGGTGATTTTGGTCTTAGTAGTGTGTTTGAATGTTGAATCGAAGGTCCGTAGGTCATTTAGCGTCAATTGGCGAAAGTTGAAAATTTGATGAATTTTGAAAAGTTTGACCGGGAGTGGACTTTTTGATATCGGGGTCGGATTTCGATTCCAGAAGTTGGAATAGGTCCGTAATTTTAATTATGACTTGTCTGCAAAATTTGACATCATTCCGGGTTGATTTGATAGGTTTCGGCGTGAGTTTTAGAAATTAGAAGATTTGAAAGATCATAAGTTCGATTCTCGGTGCGATTCATAGTTTCGACATAGTTTGATGTGATTTGAGATCTCGATTGAGTCTGTGTTAGGTTATGGAACTTGTTGGTGTGTTTAGACGGGGTCCCGGGGGCCTCGGGTGTGTTTCGAATGGGCTACGGGCCATTTTCTTCTATTTTTGGATTGTTGTTTTGCTGGTACCTGGTTTCCTTAGTCGTGTTCGCGTCAATACCTCCGCATTCGCGTAGTGTAATTTTGGGGGATGAAATATTTACTCTTCCCGTTCACATGCTTTTGTCCGCGATCGCGTAGGCCTACAATCCCCTTCTTCACGTTCGCGTAGCTTAGTCTTTGGGACATCGGAATTTCCTCTTCGCGATTGCACATGTATGTTCGCGATCACGTACCACATTTTGGGCAGCCTTCATTTTTCCTCTTCGCGATCGCGAGTGATGTTCCGCGATCGCAATGCATTAATCACTGGGCAGAAAATAAAAGTACTCTATTCCGAGGGTTAGCCATTTTCAACATTTTTGGAGTTCTAGAGCTCGGTTTCAAGCAAATCAATTGGGTAAGTATTCTTCACCTAGAATTTATTATATTCCATGATTCTATCTTTATTTTTATCATTAAATTAGTATTTTGAGTTGTGAAAAAATGGAGATTTTGAAGAAAACTTTTAAAATGTAAAATGATGATTTCAGGGACAAATTGGTATCGAAATTTGATAATTTTGGTATGGTTGAACTCGATATCGAATGGGTGTTCGATTTTTGTAATTTTGGTCGGGTTCCGAGATGCAGGCCCGAGGGTCAACTTTTTGGTAAATTTTTAGTTTTTGATAAAGATTGAAGCTTTATTATCCGGAATAGTTTCTTATGAGTTTTATTCATGCTTTGAAGTTATTTTGGTTAGATTTGAGCCGTTCGGAGTTTATTGCACTCGAAAAGTTTATTTTAGAGTTGCGGTCTATCTTGTTTGAGGTAAGTATCTTGTCTAACTTCGTGTGGAGGAACTACCCCTTAGGATTGGAGTCCTTTATGCTAATTGTGTCATGCGAAGCCCGTATACACGAGGTAATGAGTACGTGCCCGGGCTTATTTGTGAAAAGTTAACCGTTTAGGATTCTTAGGTTCTTATGTTCATTAAATATGAAGTTGTTTTTGATATGTTGAATTTTCCATTTATTAGTTTCACCCCTACGTGTTTTAATTGAAATTAATTGCTTCATGTTACATTCTTATTGTCCATTTGACTCGTGTGTGCCTTATCTGAAGTTGTAACCTCTTCGGCTGCCATGCTATCTTTTCCTAACTGTTTATCTTTAATTGAAATTGTTGTATCTCTTTCGTGGTTTCCCCACCCTAAACGAAGTTGTTATCCTTCATCATAGTTGCCTCACCCTTATTTGGAATTATTGACTCGCGTTATCTTCCTTGTTGTCGAATTGTACTTGTGGAACCGTTGTTACATATTATCTCTCCCTTATTGAGATATTCTTATTGTTACTGGTATTCGTTATTATGTTTATTCTCCGTGAGTTCGTTCTACCATTTCTATGTGTTCGAAAACTCTTAAATTGATTTACTAGTCGTATTCATGTGTATTGGTGTGGTTGTTGCTGTTGTACTCAGTTTGTTGAGCTGAGGGCTATTATAATGTTGTGATCTTGGCACGTGTTATTGTTGGGAGGTTTTGTCGGGTGTTTGCACAAGGTTTATGTCGTGCTATTATTACTATTGATATTGCACATGCGGCGTGATAAGGCGGGTTATATATGTGTGGGTTTGTGCATGTGGCGAGATAAGGTGGGAATACTATTATGCGCGTGCGGCGAGACAAGGTGGACATTTACTTTATTATTACGCATGTGGCGAGACAAGGTGGGCTATGTTGGGGATTGATTTGTGATGACTTGAGTTGGCCTGGGAGCATTATTATTGTTGATATTTGTGTAGTGGCGTGCCTAACTTGTGTGAGTTTTACCTTGTGCAAACATGGTGGCGATCGTTCTTATGTGCCGTTCATTTTCCTCTACCCCTACTCGTTGACCTGAATTGTGATAGAACACTTGCACAAGCATACACGTAATTAATCACCCTTATCTGTTTAAGAAGATGGATCCTAATGTTATTGATCATTCATACATACCCACGTTTATTTGTTTTCTATACGAGAATTGTTCTATTGGCACGTGAGTCGTCTGTGTAGTTATCAGTTGTAATGAGGGCACAAGATGCCACGTGATTACGATTCACAAAGTGGGACTCCTTAATTGTGGTTAGTTTGAGGTTTGGTACCTCATGGAGATTATTGGATAAACCTGGTATGGCAGTGGTTATTCTTACTGAATTGCTATTTGTCTTTCCCTTATTTATTTTCATCGGATTTAAATTGTGTTCAGCTTACTGTACTGTGTTATTACTTGTTATGTCCCGCTGCTAATTGCTGCTTCTATTTCTTATTGCAAGCACCGTATTATTGTTGTCATTATGTAGTTTGTAGAGATATCGTACCCTGTTAGTTTTACACCTATACTTGCCCAGGTTATTTAGTCGAGTAGGTGTCTTGACTATCCCTCGTCACTACTCCACTGAGGTTAGTCTTGATACTTACTGGGTACCGCTGTGTTGTACTCATACTACACTTTTGCATATTTTTGTGCAGATATAAATATTCAGAGTTAGTTGATCGCTAGCTAGCTGTACGGATCCTGCTGCGGAGACTCAAGGTAAACCTGTTGCTACATTCGCAGGCTTCGGAGTTACCTTCTGACATTCTTTTTGCAATGTTTTATCTTTATTTCGAAACAGTTGTATTTAGAGGTTTATTTTCTAGCAAACTCAGTAGAGCTTATGACTTGTACTACCGGGTTTTGGGATTGTAAATTCGTATTGAGATTTCTATTTCGCATTTATCAGGCGTTAGTTAAATATTGTTATTATTTCAGTAAATGTTAGGCTTTTATAGTCCCTAAGACTAGGTGCCATCACGACATCCTACGGAGGGGATTTTGGGTCGTGACAAGTTGGTATAAGAACTCTAGGTTCATAGGTGCTACGAGTCATAAGCGAGTTTAGTAGAGTCTTGCGGATCGGTACGGAGACGCATGTACTTATCTTCGAGAGGCTACGAAACTATTAGGACAATTTCACTTCTTTCATTCCAGTCGTACGAGTTTATTGATTTTCGAGTTTGAGTTTTACCATTCTATTCTCTCACAGATGGTAAGGTAACGAGGTGCAGTTACTTATGACGTTGCTCCGAGAGCAGGTGTCACTAGAGGCAGAGGAAAAGGCTGACGAGAATCATATGTCGCAGCTAGAGCACCTACCAGAGCAGCAGTTCAGGAGTCGCCACTAGCTCCGGTTGGGGGACAGGTATTGGAGGCGCCTATTGTTACCCCCATCTTCGGGAGACTTTAGCACATTTCCTGAGCATGTTTGGTACATTGGCTCAGGCGGGGTTGATTCTGGTTGCACCAGCTACTTCACAGATCGGGGGAGGAACCTAGACTCTCACTGCCCACACTCTAGAGCAGCGAGTTCACATTGGTCGGGTTCTAGATGTCATGGCGACACAACCTGTGGTTCTAGTTCAGCCCGTGGTTAGGGTAGCTGCACCTGAGGAAGAACAATTTAGACTTGCAAGGTTCAAGAAGTATGACCCTCCTACTTTTAGTGGTTTGGCTTCACAGGGTGCATAGGGTTTTCTAGAGGAGTGCTATCGTATTCTCCACACTATGGGTATTGTGGAGATGAGTGGGGTTGCTTTTACTACGTTCCAGCTTAGGGGAGCGGCTTATCAGTGGTGGCGGGCATATATATTGGGTAGCCCGACCAATGCAACTTCACTTTCATGGGCTTAGTTTTCAGAGATGTTCCTGAGAGAATTTGTTCCTCAGTCTCTCCGGGATGCATGGCGAGCAGAGTTTGAACAGTTGCGCCAGGGTACTATGCCAGTGTCAGAGTATACCATTAGATTTAGTGATTTGTCCAGACATGCACCTGCTTTGGTCGCTACAGTTAGAGAGCGAGTCTGTCGGTTCATTGAGGGGCTCAGACATAATATTCGATTCAACATAGGCCGGGAGATGGAGTCGGATGTTTTGTTTTAGCAGGTGGTAGAGATCGCTCGCCGATTGGAGGGCATGTGGGACCAAGAGAGAGAGTACAGGCGGAGCCATGAGAGAGAGGGCAGGCGGGCCCAGGAGAAAGAGGGCAGGCGGGCCCAGGAGAAAGAAGGCAGGCGGGCCCAGGAGAGAGGGCAGGCGAGGTCAGGAGAGAGGGGACATGGAAGCTAGGAGGCCCTGCAGACCAGAGAGATCCACTAGTCTTTACTTTGGAGGCAGGGTACGACATGGTAGAGGTTTTGTGGGTCAGCCAGTTCAGTTTGCACTTCAGGCTTCACATGGCATTTCAGGTGCTCATGGTCTCAGAGTACCCGTATCGCATAGTTTCCACAGCTACATCAGCAGAGAGGTTGCTTCGAGTGTGGAGATGCCAGCCACAAGGTGAGAGATTATCCCAAACTCCGGACAGATGTATCACAGCGGAGTATTCAGGCGATAGAGGGCACCCAAGAGGGGCAGGCCCGACCCGTCGATGTGTTTCATATAGTAGGTCTAAGGCAGTTGCGCCAGATAATGTCATACATGTATGCTTTTGATTTGTTATAGAGGAGTACCATTTCTATTTTGTTTCGGTTCTGCTCATCGGGGTGAGTTCCCCTATTTGTTGCTCCATCTATGGGTGAGTTCATGATTTAATGGGTGAGTTCATGATTTAGAGGTAAGTATCTTGTCTAACTTCGTGTGTGGGAATTACCCCTTAGGATTTGAGTCATTTATGATAATTGTGTCATGCGAAGCCCGTGTACACGAGGTGACGAGTACATGCCCCGGCTTATTTGTGGAAAGTTGACCATTTAGGATTCTTAGGTTCTTATGTTCATTAAATATGAAGTTGTTTTTGATATGTTGAATTTTCCATTTACTAGTTTCACCCCTACGTGTTTTAATTGGAATTAATTGCTTCATGTTCCATTCTTATTGTCTATTTGACTCTTGTGTGCCTTATCTGAAGTTGTAACCTCTCCGGCTGCAATGTTATCTTTTCCTAATTGCTTATATTTAATTGAAATTGTTGTATCTCTTTCATGGTTTCCCCACCCTAAACGAAGTAGTTATCCTTTATCATAGTTGCCTCACCCTTATTTGGAATTATTGACTCGCGTTATCTTCCTTGTTGTCAAATTGTACTTGTGTAACCGTTGTTACATATTACCTCTCCCTTGTTGAGCTATTCTTATTGTGACTGGTATTCTTTATTATGTTTATTCTATATGAGTCAGTTCTACCATTTCTATGTGTTCGAAAGCTCTTAAATTGATTTACTAGTCGTATTTCCATGTATTGTTGTGGTTGTTGCTGTTGTACTTAGTTTGTTGAGCCTAGGGCTATTATGATGTTGTGATCTTGGCACGTGTTATTGTTGGGAGGTTTTTATCGGGTATTTGCACAAGGTTTCTGCCGTGCTATTGTTACTATTGAAATTGCACATGCGGCGTGACAAGGCCGGTTATATATGTATGGGTTTGTGTATGTGGCGAGACAAGGTGGGAATACTATTATGCGCATGCGGCGAGACAAGGCAGGCATTTACTTTATTATTGCGCATGTGGCGAGACAAGGTGGGCTATGTCGGGGATTGATTTGTGATGACTTGAGATGGCCTAAGGGCATTTGTTGTTGCTGATATTTGTGTAGTGGCGTGCCTAACTTGTGTGAGTTTTACCTTGTGCAAAAATCGTGAGGATCGTTCTTATGTGCCGTTCATTTTCCTCTACCCTTACTCGTTGGCCTGAACTGTGATAGAACACTTGCATAAGCATACACGTAATTAATCACCCTTATATGTTTAAGAAGATGGATCCTAATGTTATTGATCATTCATACATACCCTCGTTTATTTTCCTTCTATGCGAGAATTTTTCTATTGGCACGTGAATCGTCCGTGCAGTTACCAGTTGTAATGAGGGCACAAGATGTCAAGTGATTAGGGTTCACAAAGTGGGACCCATGAATTGTGGTTAGTTTGAGGTTTGGTACCTTGTGGAGATTATTGGATAAACCTGATATGACAGCGGTTATTCTTATTGAGTTGCTACTTGTCTTTCCCTTATTTGTTTTCACCGGATTTAATCTGTGTTCAGCTTACTCTATTGCAAGCACCGTATTATTGTTGTCATGATGCGTAGTTTGTAGAGATATCGTACCCTGTTAGTTTTACACCTATACTTGTCCAGGTAATTTAGTCCAGTACGTGTCTTGACTGTCCCTCGTCACTACTCCACTGAGGTTAGTCTTGATACTTATTGGGTACCACTGTAGTGTACTCATACTACACTTTTATATATTTTTGTGCAGATACAGATATTCGGAGTCAGCCGATCGCTAGCTAGCTGTACGGATCCTGCTGCGGAGACTCAAGGTAAACATGTTGCTACGTTCGCAGGCTTTGGAGTCACCTTCTGACATTCTTTTTGCACTGTTTTATCTTTATTTCAAAACAGTTATATTTAGAGGTTTATTTTCAAGCTAACTCAGTAAAGCTTATGACTTGTACTACTGGGTTTTGGGATTGTAAATTCGTATTGAGATTTCTATTTTGCATTTGTCAGGCGTTAGTTAAATATTGTTGTTATTTCAGTAAATGTTAGGCTTACCTAGTCCCTAAGACTAGGTGACATCACGACATCCTATGGAGGGAACTTTGAGTCGTGACATTCATAGTTCATAGTCTTCAGCTGTCAAGAAATCTTCCATTCTTGTTTTTCACCAATTGTAGTATTTTCCATTGAACAAGGGTGGTCTAGTAGTTGACTGTCCTTCATTAATCCCAGGTGGGACACTCATTTTGCTTCCAAGATCTCTCTAGGTGTTAACCGTGTGTGTGAGGACCTGCTCTGATACTAATTGTTATTTTGAGTGCCTTTCTGAATTACTAAAGAATTTGATTTTTTATCATATTCCTTAAGCGTAAGCGGGATAAACAGTAAAATAAATATAGCCATTTTACCTGAAAAATCACACGGGTCAAAGGTGCAAAAATCACGGCCTACCACGTAGGATTTTAACTTCAACTTCACTAAACAAATGAGCCATCGATTACAAGATCTTGAATCAATACCCTCCCATTCTCCTACTTCAGCTATTTGACTTATAAGTTACTCTAACTTCCAAACTCAAACAATTACTACAACTCACTAATTATGTGTAACACTTGATTACAACTCTATTTCCTAAAATACATTCACTAACTAACTCAAGAAGAACACTAACACTAGTAATCGACTTAAGTATTGAAAATGTAGTTCCAAGGTTGATGTGGAAAAGGATGGTCTCAGCAGCCCCAAAAGATAGTATTTAGTTTTCTTGGGCTTCAAGATCTTTTAGTAGTCCTATGCGTAGCCAGCTTCTCATTTGATGGGACTCCTACAGTTCCAAGGACTCTACAATTCTTGTGACTCTTGTTTATCACTTATGCAAGCATATCTTCTTGGACAACGATCCTTATCATGTTAGCAGTCCTCTTCCAACGAACTCATACTTGAGTAACTTTGTGAAAAAGTTATTGCCTTGTAAGAACCTTCAACAACGACCTTGAGAACCTGGTTCTTAGAACATTTCATCAACTACATTGAGGACCTGGTTCTTAGAGCATTTCCTCTAAATAAACTTTATTAATCATCAAAACATCAATACTTAACATACTAGTTCATATTCACTGAACAACTAAGATTCGGAGTAAACATGTTCTGAATTATTAAAAATTCTAAGAATTGATGTAAATAGCCGTTGACCCAACCACTAATGGCCGGTACTATATAATATATGTATAATTCATGTATGATATATATATATATAGCCATCAAAATTTTATATTTATATATA
>AWOL01S0314366.1:0-10159 GCA_000715115.1 Nicotiana otophora | reverse complement strand
GTCATGACTTATACGACCTGAATCAAGGGGAACGACCTCAATAAGGATGAGATTGGATCAATGCTCATCAAAAACTTTGGAGAGACCCTGACAATGGGAGCACTAACCTGGAACACCCACTTACCTGAAAATTCTATTAGTTCTTNTCAAAGGCATCCATGTAATCAAGTACTCACAAAAACTGTGGAAGCCAAGTACAACACCACTACTTATCCATAAGAAGTTCAAAATATCGGACATCCCAAAATATGACGGGACATGTGATCCATGTGGCCATGTCATGACTTATACGACCTGAATCAAGGGGAACGACCTCAATAAGGATGAGATTGGATCAATGCTCATCAAAAACTTTGGAGAGACCCTGACAATGGGAGCACTAACCTGGAACACCCACTTACCTGAAAATTCTATTAGTTCTTTTGCTGAACTTGCAGATACTTTCATCAAGGCCCACTCCATAGCCCAAAAGGTGTAAAAACAAGGAGGATATCTTCTAAGTCATGCAAGAAAAAATGGAGTCGCTCCGAAATTTCATCAACTGATTTCGAAGGGAGAGGATGCTACTTCTCGAAGTACTATATAATTGGGCCATTGTGTCTTTTACAAGAAACTTGAACCCAAGCAGTTTCTATGCTTCAAAACAATTAAAATAAAGCCTATATGAATTCCCTGTCAAAACATAGAATGACGCGTATCATAGATACAACACTAAGCTTTGAATAGAGGATGCTGTCTCGGCACTCCGGCGATTTGAATTCAAAGAGGTGATGGAATATAAATGCCGGACCGAAGCAGTTCGAAGACGGGATGAGCCCAGGCATCGAGACTCTAGAGCCCGATATGAACCCTATTCCAATCCCATGTGCCGGGAGAATAACATGAGGTCTAAGTCAAGTTGTGAAGGCAAAAATCTCAGACGAAGGAATGACATAGTACCTCATCGAGCCGGAAAAGAACTGAAAACATAACAAATTCAATGATTATCATCGTCGACCAAAGTTGGCCGATTACAACTTCAATGTCAGCACCACCGATTTAGTGGAAGTACTCAGTGAGATGGGAAACAAATTTAGGTGGCCAAAAGAGATGAGAATGGACCCAAATAAATGTAGACAGGAATTCTGGTGCGAGTTTCATAATAGCCACAACCAGAAAACTACCAATTGTAATGTCTTAGAAAGCAAACTGGAATGTCTCCTCAAGCAGGGGTACCTTACTGAGCTTTCCAGTGAAAAGGAAAGCAATTATATATGAAGAACTGGTGCCTGAGGTATAGCAAATGCGAAGTTTGTGAGCTCGCATTTGCGAAGTTAGGAAGGCACTGAGGATTTCGCATTTGCGAACATCCTGCCACTTTTGCAAACCTGATCCTCTTCACATTTGTGAAGTTTTTGGTCGCATTTGCGACTATGGCAGAGATGGCCAGTCTTCGCATTTGCGAACAAGATGTCGCAAATGCAACACATGCGACTGGTGCAAGAGCTTTGTATTGTTGGACTTATCTTTATTTTTCTCATTTCCCACTTGGTCTTAGGCGATTTGGAGAGAATGTTTGGAGGGATTTTATCAACATCAAGAGGTAAGTGATCCCTATCAATTCTTTAGCTAAATACGCGAATCATAGGTAGAGTTAACATAGAAAAATGGTGAAATTAATGGGATTTTGAGAAGAACCTAGGGTTTTGGTAAAAATGAGTTTTAACCATGAAATAGGTTATGAAATTAAGTAAAAAATATATATTTGTGTTCGTGAGGCTATGGGTGATATTTATCTTCAAATATTTCCAGAATCCGGGTATGTGGGCCTGGGGGCGAATTTTAAGAATCTTCTAATTTGGGTTGGGTAATTACTTTAATAGCTAAATTATGAACTTTTGAGTATATATTTATTAAATTATACAATATTTGACTAGTTTCGAATTGTTCGTCATCGACTTAGGGCTTTTAGAGCGGATTAGTGGACCGGAAGTGAGCTTGGAAACGAGGTAAGTCTCTTGCCTAATCTTGTAAGAGGGAACTCATCCCCTTAGGTGTATCTTTGTTGTGTATTACTTGTGTGGGGAGCTACGTACGCACGAGGTGAGGAGAGTCCTGCGTAGCTATATTCTATGATATGTCCGGGTAGTCTTAGATCCACATCATGCTTTTAATTGTACTATTGTGTTTATCATGCGTATCAACTGTCTTGAATTGAGCTGAGACTAGGGATTTAAAGTTGGAATTTTCAACTTAGCTTTCTTATTTTAGAAAATTGAGGAATACTTAATAACAATGAAAAATCCATGTCCTCCCACGTCGCAAGTACTTTCGCGAGCGAGGTAAACTTCTCTACTCTAATGAGATCGGGAAGTTCGCCTCGGTAGTATAATAACACCACTCTTATGGGATCGGACCATTCACCTAGGCAACTTCTTGCTTAATAATCGAAACGGGTTCCAGTTTGGACATAATTGAGTTAGGGTCTTCACGGCCAGTTATGAGATGTTGGTGATGTGTTACAGACTCATGTTGTATTTATTGTAGTTACTTTTATTTATCTCATTGATACCTGTTGTATGTTCACCATGTCTATTTTATGCACTTTCATTATTATTATTTACATCTACTAAGTGTCAAAGTCGACCCCTCGTCACTACTTCTTCGAGGTTAGACTAGATACTTATTAGGTACACGTTGTTATTCGTACTCACGCTACGCTTCTGCACTGATGTGCAGGTACTGAGACAGGTTCCACCAGTGGTCATGCGGGAATATAGACGATCATCTACAAAGACTTAGGGGTGAGCTACTTGCCTTGTTACGATTCGCATCACCAGAGTCTCCTTCCATCTTATTTACTATTCCTATCTATTACTTTCGGACAATAGTATTAGTAGTTTTTTATATCTCTAGATTGCTCAAGTACTTGTGAAACCGGGTTTTGGGGATTTGTAGCACTTATATACTATCGTACTTGTCATTTCTATCACCGAAGACTATGTACTTATGATGTTGATATTTTGTTTAAAAAAAGACTTATCACAGTTGCATGAAATTTAGTGTAATTAAAAATATGCTGAAAAGGGATAAATAAATAGTAATTTCATTTGTGGGCTTGTCTAACAACGACGTTAGGTGCAGTCTCGACCTAGTGCGAAAGTGGGTCGTGACACCTCGGGCCCTATCTCCAAAGCGTGTGGCTAATGCATCTTCGGAGGTGAAGTAGTAAACAATGTCGCGTACACAACCTCAAAGAAGCCCTCAAAGGTATCCATTACTCGTGAGAAGCATAGCTGGAAGACCCTTGCCGGGGGAGAAATAAAATTCCGCGACGAGGATGCAAATGGATTGCTCATGCCGTACAATGACATACTAATAATTATTTTACAAATCGTTGATACCAAAAGCACTACTTCTCTCCGAATTTAATAACTCCAGTGAAATGACTAAAGGAGAGATCACCCTGAGGACCTTCGCAAAAGAGGTAACATGAGATACTTCATTCCATGTAGTGGATGGAGACATGGCCTACAACGCTATTCTAGGAAGACCGTGGATACATGATATGGATGCGGTACCATCAATCTTGCACAAAGTAATAAATTTATTTACCATGGGGGATCAGAGTAATTCGAGGAGAACAAAGAAAAACCTGAGAAGTCAGTCCAATCGCGATCGCTAGGACGTTTCCCGGGGGTGGGGGGTGGGGGAGAGATAGATGAATAGCAACTACAACAACCTGTCTCGGTGCAAAACAAATTATCTCTTGCGGATCGAATCGTGAAACCAGAAAAAAAATAGTGTTGCTGATTCAACCACATAAGAATTGGAGGAAGTGATCATATTCATCGAATAATCGAAAAGGAAGGTCTATATTAGTTGGGGACCGACCCCCGAGCAAAACTTTAAGATAACTGAATTTTTACGTGATAACTCTAATTTTCTTTTTGATCTCATGCAGACATAAAAGGAATCCCGCCAGAGGTAGTGACTTATAATCTAAATGTCAATCTTAATTGCCGCTCCAGTAAGCAAAAGAAGAGAAATATTGGATATATAAGAAATAAAATCTTGGAGGAAGAAGTAGCCAAAATGCTTAATAACGGATTCGTTCGAGAGGTAAAGTTCCTAGATTGGTTAGCCAACATTGTAGTACATCCCAAGAAAAATGGTAAAAGGAAGGTGTGTGTCGACTACAAAAACCTCAACAAGGCTTACCAGAAAGATTCTTTCCCTGTTCCAAACAGTGATGAACTCATAGATTCGACAACTAGACACGATCTGCTAAGTTGTTTGGTTGCATTCTCTAGCTATAACCAAATATATATGGACCCTAAGGACCAGGATAAAATATTCTTCAATACTAATCGGGGAACATATTGCTATAATACCATGACATTTGAGTTAAAAAATATCGGGGCAGCATGCCAAAGGATCGTTACCCAAATAATCGCACATCACATCGGGGAACCCATGAAAGTCTACATTGATAATATGCTGGTAAAATTAGTCCAAGCAGATGATCGTTTGGACCACTTACAGAAAGTATTCGCCATTCTCCGAAAATATAGCATGAAGATGAACCAGAGAAATGCACCTTCAAAGTGGGCTCAACTAAGTTTCTTGGTTGTTTAGTCTCCAATAGAGTAATAGAACCTAACCCCGCTCAGATAAAAACCATTGAGGAGATTGCGGAAGTAGTGAAAAACCAAAAAGGTGTTGAGGCTGACCAAACGATAATAGCCCTCGGTCGATTCATATCTTGTTCTTCGAAAAGATATCACAAGATCTTTGCAGCATTAAATAAGAATAAAGACTTTGAGCGGACTCTCGAATGTCAACAAGCACCATGGGATCTGAAAAGGTACCTGTCGAATCTGTCACTCATGTCCAATCCACAACCAGAAGAACAACTATTGATATATTTGGCTGTGTCAGAAATTATCGTGCGTATCATGTTGGTAAGAGAAGACAAAGGTAATAAATTCTTTATCTAATATGTTATTAAGGCACTTATAGATGCCAAAACTAGGTATATTCACATTTTATGGCAAATCCATTAGGCAGTATGCCCAAGGGTAGTTTTATTAATAATAAAAAAAAACCATAATTGGAAAAGTACAAGTAAGAAGGGCAAAAGCAATAATAGTGTGGGATCTATTACCTTAACAAGATGATCATTCCTAACCACCTACAACGTCTCACGAGGCTGAATGATCTCATAGGGTATCTCCAAAAGGCAAAGTTGGGTGAGCAGCAACTATTATGCTAGACATTACCTTACAATTCCTATTGAGGCATGAACAACCTCAAATAGTAGCAAATGTTAAATATTATATGATCATTATATAGTTTATAACACACTCTATGACGATATTACAAATGATAATACTAATAAAATGGTAGAAAAAGACAAGTAAAAAGCTATAATTAAGACCTTCCTTCCTTAATTTTGTGAATTTTTCAACTTGTAGCACCTTGACTTCTTCTTCAACTATCTTCAAGATGTCTTCAAACTTCATCATTTCTTCTTTGACCTATTGGATCTTGTGGAGGTAGTAAAGGCAGCCCCTTTTTTCTTTGCAATTCTCACTCGCAACCTCCCGTGTCACCTTATCATTCCAACTATGTTGCCTTTCATGTGTATTTTTTATTTTATTTTTGTTGGAGCCACTTCTGAGGTGTCTAGGTGAAAGATCTCCATCCCCAGCTACATTGTTAAAGCATACATCTAGTTGGTCATCCTCTTTCCCTTCATCATAGAGTCCTTTTCCCGTATCAGTACCAAAGGTTTCACTAGGATTATATCCTGACACTAAGGCCCCTGGTTCATGTCTTTTGGCCACTACTCCAATAGGCTTGGAAGTAATGGATAAGCTCTTCTTAAAATTATCAAGAGCATTCAAAGTATTCGTGTCATGAGAAACAAGAGCATGTAAAATATTTATAGGAATCAATTTACTTGTGCTTGCTAACAATCCAGATTTTTGGAGCTCACATGAATGTGCAAAATCCTTCAACATTACTGCCGCATAAGATTGCATTTATTGTTGTCTAGTGTTGACGACCAATTTTGACTATCCATTTTAAAATTACTTAGTTATGCTTATTAACTAGCAATAAATGTGATAAAATATTTTATAATCAATAATACTTAGTTTTCTAAAATAATAATTAGTATTGTTGAATTAATAAAGTTGATATTAAATCTTATTAATAAGTTACTCTTACTATTTTAACTATTAAAATAACCTTGGAATTTTAATAAACAAGTTTTAAATTTAAATTAATGAATTAGTATTTAAATTGCCGTATTTAATTTAAATTAATAAAATTAGTTCACAATTCAATAAATTAAGTGTTTAATGAATAATTAATTGATTATAGGATTCCATGTTGTATTTGATGATTATATTTTATTGTATTCAATTACGATTAATTAAGCCTAATTAAGTTAATTTTAAAGGGGTTAAAAGCTCAAAAGGCTACAATTGCAACTAACGAATTAAAACTCAATGTGGCCAAATGTTAAAGTCTATTTCAGTTGGGGTTGGTCCAAATGCACAAGCCCAATCATTCTAACCCGGTCGAGACCGACCTCTTCTACTCAATGTTGATAATACATGCCACTTCCTCTCAGCCAATGTCATTATGCCACGTCGCATATCTCCCACACTCATAAAACCAACACAAAGAATCTGGACCGTTGGCGCAGATCATCAACGGTCCATATTAATTTTAGTGTTTTTCTTTATATTAAAACCTTTCCGGCCTCATCCCAACCATTGGATTTCAAAGATCCAATGGCCACCAATTTGTTTTTATCAAAAACCAAACTAATAACTTTTATTAGCTAAAATATCAGGGCCATTGATCAAATGATCCAACGGTCCAGATCTCATCTCTCACATTAAACTAACCTAACATCCCTAAACCCTCATTCATTTGCAACCCTTCCTGGCCTCCTCTCTTTCCCTTTCCTCTCTTCTTTCTCTCACCTGCCAAACCATCAATCACCAGAAACATAGTACAAATTTATGCAAGGTCACAAAATTCAAGCCTAAATCACTCAATCCGTCTCCCTACATCCGCAAATCTTGACGATATTTCCAATTTCGTTACCAAAATTCAAAAGCCCTAATTTGAACCCTAGACCTAAACCGTGTTACTAAGAACCGTCTGTCTTCCCATCGTTCTTTCAAATCCATGGCATGCATGACCGTGTCATTGAATCCATTATTATTGTTCTTTGTCCAGAGGTCAAATGCAGTGACCTCTGGACATTGAGACTCTGTCCAAAGGGATTTGCCTTCAACGACCATCTCCTCGTGCCCAGGTAAAGCTATGTTACTTTTCCCTCTATTCTTTACCAATTTTACCTCTATTTGCTAACATGGCTCGACTGTCGTCACCTACCACTATCAATTTGAAATCTGACTGGAACTCTAAGGCTTGAATGCCACTATAAAAGGGGCATTCAATGTCCTCACCTAACATCCATCGAATACTGTCTGAAATACAAAAGAAAGAAAGAAAGAAATGGGTTAAAACTTAAGGTTTCCTCACTAAACACTCTCAGATTTTTGTTTTCTTTACTTTTTGCAGTTCTGAGTTTGATTGTTGTATTGGTCTTGAGTTTGGGTCCCTAAACGGTTATTAAACACTTTTTACTTAGTTTGATGCCCTGTAGAAGGTTAGTGCCTCCCGACCCCTCTTTAGTGTGGATTAGTAGTATGGTTCTGTATGATTTCTTAACTGATTTTCCATCATTTATGTTAGTTGTTGATGACATGAACTTGTATTTGTTATAACCAGTCTTTGCATGCTATTTTCATTGTTAACTTAGGAACTTTCTGATTGAAATATTCCACATTGATACTGTTATTAAATACGTATAATTAAACTTTAGCTTTCATGACTCAATTTGTAAAAGTGACTCTAAGTTAAGTTGATCGACTTTGTTAAGCTTTTATGATTAAGATAAGATTAATTTTTGTATATAATTTACCACTATTGTTTGAATAATGATACTAGGTCAACTGAAATAACGTTCTTAAGCTTATCTTTGTATTTCTGTACCTCTAGGTTATTCAACCTTCCTACTTGTGACAATATGTTAATCTTATAGATAGAATTCCAGTGCTTCGTGTCATGTATTCAATCTATCCACTTTACTAAGTCTTGGATGATAAGTGTGAGAATGATAACCAGCTGGTTATGCATGTTTAATGACCCCCTGTATAGTTATTGTCTTGAGACTCTTTTAGAGCTTCAGGCCTAGTTAAATACTATAATGGTAAATATAGCATATGATCTGTTAGTCAAGTAATTAGTTCTATGTATGTTATTATGGAATAAAATCAGGTTCCTAAAATTCTTTAAAACACTATCAACACTTACCATATTGAACTATTTTGATACCTATGAAGTTTTTGCAATTCTGTTTCAATTCTTACTCTTCATGTAAACTTGTTATACTCTAAATAGCAGCTTACTCATGCCATTGTAGAGGAATGATCTTTGTGTGCCATCTGTGATAAATTAACCATACAATGAACCTTGATAATGTGTTAGGAACTTGCATTCATGAATGAACATAACTTGATTAGGATAAAACTCTATAGTGAGTACTGATACTTGCCATCTGATGACTAGTTAAGTTCTGTGAGACTTCTGTTATTATGGTATAAACCTTTGCCCTGAATCCACATATGTCATTATTAATTTGGATAAGTTCACATACCATCACCTGACTTTAGTCTGAATGATTTTATATTTGTACCTATGTGTTACAATTCTGACCTCACTATGGTAATACACTTGTTTGAGTTTGTATTATTTGTCAAAAGGCTTGCTTAGAATGATCTGTTCTCATGACTCTAACTGTTAGGCTTAGGCATGACTTCACACTATTTTGATAGGACTGTCATGTTAACTTGTATCCAACCATGTGTTGAGATTTTTTGAGATGCTATGTTAAAACTGTTTACTTGCCCAACTGTTAACTCAGTATGACATGTTTACCTCAATAACTTAAAGGATATGTTATTCACCCAACTAGGTTTGTTCTCAACTATGCTGAAGCTCTTCTTTAAAGTGTTTGTGCACTGTTTTTATACTTTGAACCTATACAAAATAATTTTGAGCATCAAATCTATAGTGAAGACAATAGAACATGTGCTTGAACTCCCCTCTCGACAATACTGTCATGTTAATATTTTCAACCTAAAAACATGAGTAATTAATCATGCCTACTATCTACATTTTGTGATATTGTGTCCCAACAGTGATCTCATACCTACATTTTATCCTATACATTGATTTAAATCTCCTTTCAGTCAAAACTATGCCCTTAGCTGGTGTTATGCATTGATGATGAACTGCGGTACCTTATTTGTTCACAGTTGTTGAGTTTTGTGTGTGTTTGAAATTTTAAACAAATGCTCACCATGGCCCCTGCACCTATTATTTGTGTCTTAGCAGTATTAGGTCATTCCGATGATTCTTTTATTTATGTTCAAGCCTTTTAGGAAGACTAGAAGCAGGTGGTTAATGATATTTGGATGTGAACATTGTTATGGTTGTGATCCCTCTTCTTGACACAAGCACTACTCGGTGTCTTTGAGACCCTCGTGAACTCTGAAGTGCCAAGGGTTCAAAGGGGAATCATAGCCATAAATGGTAATTTTTATCAAGCCTAACCTCTATTAATCCTCATAGGATTAGCATAAATAAAATCAATCTCACTACAAACTACATCTCTTTATTACCAATATATATATATATAAAAGAGAAACTAACCATATTGAATGTGTTTGATATATTGTTCTTGTAGGAACATAGGCAAACTAAGCTCATAGGTAAAGAATCAAATCAGAAATTCTACACTTTAATTCCTCTAATATTAACTGGTCGGTTATTAATTTCAAACTCATTTTCCTAACAACTGAAAGACTTTGTCTTTTTAATCACTAATAATTTTTAGTAAGTTTTGAACTTTTGACAGATTCTAGAAAGAAAAAGGAACTCTCTTTGGAAATCGGAACTGCGAAAAATAATTGCTAAAGTGTTCTCAAGAAAGAAAACCAAACACATCCAATGTTTATAAACTAACGAGCTTCAACAAATTTCAAAATCAAGGTTTCGATAAGGTATACCTGTCTCAACTTGAGGCATA
>AWOL01S0314342.1:0-14315 GCA_000715115.1 Nicotiana otophora | reverse complement strand
TGACTCTTCTTTTGATGGTAATTTGACTATAATGTTTCAGACACCAATTGATTGCTTTGAGGAACCATGGGTGATTTTTCGTGGGAAAGATGGAAAACCTGGATGTGTCCAGAACACATGTGCACATAGAGCCTGCCCCCTTCATTTGGGTTCAGTTAATGAGGGTCGCATCCAATGTCCTTATCATGGTGAGAATAAGAAGAATTGAAGCATTCTTCAGTGCAAATTTCCTATTTTTGGGGAAATAGATAACGCTTTGTCAATTTGGTGCTTGATACGTGGAGAGTGCACGACATAGCTGACATTTATTTTTTATGTTTAATTGATGATCTTTAGGGTGGGAATATTCAACAGACGGAAAATGTGAGAAAATGCCATCAACTAAATTTCTGAATGTCAAGATCAAAGCTCTGCCATGCTTTGAGCAAGAGGGAATGATATGGATTTGGCCTGGAAATGATCCTCCTGCAGCTACTCTTCCTTCTTTACTGCCACCTTCTGGATTTCAAATCCATGCAGAGGTTTGATCTCACTTCCTTTAGATTTTAATTGTTTTTACAAGGCTATCTAAGGACAGTATTTTAAGCTTTTCTGCCTCATTCCTGATATTCTTGAAATTGCAGATTGTTATTGAACTTCCAGTGGAACATGGGCTACTTTTGGACAATCTGTTGGATCTTGCACATGCTCCTTTCACCCATACGTCTACATTTGCTAAAGGATGGACTGTCCCAAGGTTTGTTGTATTATACCGATGCTAAAATGTCTAGAAGTTAGAGTAACAGTGGTCTACTAGTATTCAGTTTTGAAACCAAAGAAAGATGCGCTTGTTCTTGAAATCTTGGACATTATGGAACTGAAGGTGCAATTCTTGGTTCCTGCATAATTTCTTAATAACTACTGATTTCTTCCCAACATAAATACTAATAAATTACCTCACTGAACTCATCATGTTTGCCGTCTGCAGAATAACTCTTCTGACTATATATGTCATTACCAAAACGATTTGGACCTGCATTGCATATTTCATTTATGAGGTCCATTATGTGAGGTTGCTTCTTGGTTAACTTCCATAAGGTTGCTTAGAGGGTACCAAGTGAGATTAGTTGGTAATTCTTACTTTGCTAGTTACTAATTTCTTTACGTCCCATAATGAATTTTCTATTAAGGCATAGAGAAATAAATCTTTGTAATCTTGTTAATTGATGTATAAAATTAGACAAAAAAAAAATTGAACAGTTGTCTTGTGCATTGAGCAGAGGGAAAATATTGGAGCATTATTAGCTATGAACATGGAAAACATTTTTCCAGTTTATGAAAACCAGAACAGTGCATTACTTTATTTCTCTAGTTTACTTTTTTATTTTTGGGAAACCAGGGGAGGTGGGGTGGGGGTGGGGGGGAGTTCCTTTTTTGGATTGACAATGTCTGGCAGTAAAGGCTCGAAGATAGGAATACTTACTAGTTACCTTTCTTTTTCAGCTTTGTAAAATTTTTAACTCCTGCATCTGGTCTTCAAGGATATTGGGATCCCTATCCAATAGATATGGAATTTCGACCACCTTGTATAGTTCTATCAACCATTGGAATCTCAAAGCCAGGCAAGTTGGAAGGGCAGAGTACCAAAGAGTGCTCTACACACCTACACCAACTTCATGTATGTTTACCTGCATCTAAACAGAAGACAAGGTTGTTATATAGGATGTCACTGGATTTTGCTCCCGTGCTAAAACACATCCCTTTCATGCAATACGTGTGGAGGCATTTTGCTGAACAGGTTAAATTCTATCCTTAACATTGGTAGTGTCTGTGATTACATAAACCTCGTAATGATGCGGATTGGTTTAATTGACTTCGTCAAAATATATGGCCACCTGCACAATACCTATAATGCTGAGTTCTCCTGCATAATTTTGGCCTGATTAATGTATGAAAAAGTTACCTCAGTTTCCTGTGTATTAGTCCTGGAAATAGATGCATTTAGCAAACACTTGTTAAGTTGGCAATTGCAGCCAGGAAGTGGAGATTTATCTTGTTACCATTAACTCTTTGGCTTGTGGAACAACCATTGCAAGATCACATCTCAAAGTTCCCAGTGCAAAGTGGCTGAACTCTTGAATTTTCCACATCTATCTAGTTAAACAACAAAATTATTAAAACAACTAAAAGTTAAAGCTTGCCAAAATGTATAGTGGAAACTCATTTCCTAATTTAAAGAAAAAATGTCTGCATATGTTTTTCTTGCAAACTGGATAATGCATTAAAGATTTTCCCTCCAAAAAAATGAAAAGGAAGTATTTAATAAGGTATGTTCTGATTTGTTCTTTTGTGATCTCTGCTTTGGGAAAACATTTTCAGGTTTTAAACGAAGACCTACGGCTTGTGATTGGTCAGCAAGAGCGGATGCTCAATGGTGCTAACATTTGGAACCTGCCTGTGTCATACGATAAGCTAGGAGTGAGGTATAGGATATGGAGAGATGCTGTAGAGAGTGGAGCAAAGCAATTGCCATTCAGCAAATGAAACAATGGAACTAATCCAAGGACAGATTTCGTACACTCCAAACAATTTTAGCTCATTGAAGAACTTCGGTTGCTGAGATTATCTCTTGGTATATAACGTGGTTGCCACACTTGTTTCGCGAGGAGATACTAGAGCATCCTGCTCTTGGTGTGTGGCTAAAAGGAGATGATTTCAGCATAGCTTCCCTTGTAATTAAACTGTACACTAATTGCTTTTTGGTTCATGTACAGTGTAAACAACCTTGACCCGCCATCAATTCTTTCCTGTTTGCCCTAGCGTGCCTCCTAGAGAATCTGGAGGTTTTTTTCATAGTCATGGAAATGGCCATCCGTCATGTATCATAGTATCAACCTTCTCAGATTTGAATTGAATACACAATTTTTTGCCAAAATGAAGCAAGAGGAAGATCTAATTTTCTAGCTGTTTGATCTAGTTTGGTTAAAAGTGTATTTTTGTCCAGAGACTTATGTTCTCTCAGTACTTCTGAATCAAGAAACAACGGCTACCAGTCCATGGATGGAACTACTTAAAACAAAATTTTCGTATCATGTTATTTAACAAATTAAAATGATATATACCAATGGTCCCGCAGCATTATAATGGTTCCAGGGTAGTAGAACTATTTGAAACTTGATTATAGCTCGTAACAGATCTTAAAATCTGGTTCAGTGAAGAGAGGAGTTAGTTTTGTAATGTATAAGACTATATCAAATCAGGTTGTATCAAATTTTTATCGTAAGGTCAATTCTTAAGGTTGTACATACTTAAGACTATCAATTTTTGTCATACTAGTAAACGGTGGCGGAACCAGAATTTTCATCGAGGGGTGTCAAAAATATAAATAATTAGATACACCGAAAAACTAAGGGGAGTCAACATATAGTAAATATACATAATACAGAAAAATTTATCTAGCAATACAGTGTAACTTTTGGACGAAGGGATATCGATCGACACCCCTTGGTTGAATATGGCTTCGCCACTGCTAGTAAAAGGTCGATTCTTCCCTTAGACGTTAAGAGTCCGTGTAAGTTGCTATGTATAAGGGCAATATTCCTACCATTTAAGTTCGTAAGCACGTCCACCTTGTTTATAACAAAGAACATGTATATGGTAAAATCGATTCATATTAAATGCTCGTATAATAAAGCGACATGTGGAACCATAGACAGGTGAAAAGCGTGACAGGTGGAAGTCAAAACCAGGGGCAACAGTCTCGATTGGCACCGGGAGGCCCTTGAAGGGGATGTTGCTCATGGGGACAAATGAGTGTCTGTCACCCGATAACATTCAATGAAGAATATTCTGCAGTATTAAATACATAGTCTGTTATAGAGAATATGACATTCATAGCCTGCCGTTACACATTCTTCAATGGCCCCCATAATTATCATTTAAGAGGGGCTTGATCCTAGGACTTTGTTCCCTAGTTGCCAATATAAATAGGGAGTCCGGAACCAAAATGTTACTTTTTTGGACTCAAAGTACCAAAATAGGTGAAAAAATAACTGGTGACCTTTTTATGTATAGCACATGAATTACATGTGCTATACCTTATCGTTAACGTATAGCGCATGTAATTCATGCGCTATACTTGTTAATTGATTGACCCACAATAATTAGTGGATATAACACATAAATTAAATGCGCTATATCCTCCAATTATTGTACCCCTCACACATATTTTTTACTTATTTAAGGAGTTTCATTCGTTCTTCAAAAATTCAGTCTTCAACATCCTTTTTTATTTTCCTTACTCATTCCGAAATATTTGTTTACTTCACTTTTCTGAATTTTGCCATAATGTCAGAAGAGCGAAAAATTAGGGTTGCATTATATTGGGAGGGGGAGGGGGAGGGGGAGGGGAAGGGGGGTTGTCGTGAAGAATAACTCAGTACACTATAGTTGTTCTCTACAATGTATTGTTAAGTTGCCAGTCACATTGGAGTACGATAGATTGATAACTTTGATATGTAAAAGAATGAGTGTGAACAAACGTTCGGTTAATATTAATGTAACCAGAAGATTTCCATATTCGCTTACTCCGTAAGGGGTTGCTTGTTATATTGAGTTTAACATTGAAGACGATTAAACTCTGAAAGATTTTTTGAGGACTCCGAATGAACACCGGGAACTTCTTGTGATAAAAATGCTGGAAATATACGTCAAGTCTCAAGACGCCCATAATATTGAGGTTCCGCAAAATAGGGATAACCCTCAATCATCTGGTGGTATTTTTGGAGCAGTTTTATCCGAACAGATTCCGTTTGAAAGAGTCTGGCCAGATCTAAACTTATCTCCACGGGCGAATGAGGAGCGAGGACATAATTTCTCTCAGGTTTACATAATTCACATGCCGAGTGGTAAATTTCAATTTTCCTTTTCTTAGTATGATTTTTTATTTATATATCATATTCATACTAACACTCATATATTCCAAAGGGGGTGCTGGCCAGATATGAATTTTATAAGTTATGAATCAACCAACAATTGGAATATGCTCAATTTTGGTGGTTTGGATTATGCTTGTCCATCCGCGACCCAGAGTGTACGATTCCCATGTGCCTTTTCATTCAAGAGAGATTCCCTACCTTAATCAGTTGCTCAGTTTGAAGGATGTGAATGCCCTCACAAGGGATTTTGATGAAATTCGGACATCAATATGGGATGAATCTAGACCAACAGAGCTGTCAAAGAATATGCTTCTTGCTGATAAAGCGTGCCTTAGCAGAGCGGTGCGAATTTACAGCATAAAACACTGTCGTGAGATCGAGGTTTATGAGTCATCTCCGCAAGTATATGAGGTTATTTGTCGTAGATGGTTTCAAGGTTGTAGATGGATGCTGCGTGCGAGAAAGTTGAAAACAAATATATGGATTGTGGGAAAATACATTGGCAGCCACACTTGTGATATGGACACATTCAATGGAAATCATTTTAACTTGAATGTTGACTTGATTTATCTTGTCTTGATTCTACACATTGAATCGTCCATAAGGTACAAGATTAAAGAGTGTATAATATTTGTCCACCAAGTATATGGTTGTACCGTTACCAAAAGAAAGGCATTTTTCGGGCGTAAACATGCGTTTGAGATTGTTTATAGTAATTGGGATAAGTCATTTGCCGCTCTACCCAAGTACATGGCTGCTTTGCAACACTTTAACCCTGGGACTATTGTTGAATGAAAGCTTGAGCGGAGTCCGGGAATACTAGAATTTATATTTAGATATGTGTTCTGGGCATTTAAACCAGCCATTGATGGTTTTGTGCATTGTCGGCCGGTAATCTCCATAGACGACACTCATGTCTATGGAAAGTATGATATTAAGATGTTGATTGTCATTGCAGTAGATTCTAATGGAAGCATATTTCCCCTCGCATTTGCTATTTGTGCCAATGAAAGTCAAGAGACTTGGACATGGTTTTTAAACCAATTGAAGGAGCACGTTGCGAGACAACTTCAGGTATTTATCTAATATATGATCGGCATGGTGGAATTTTAAGTTATGTATAGACTTTGGATGAATGGAAGGAACTATATGCCTACCACCGTTACTGTGTTAGGCACTTGAAGACCAACTTCTAACGGGCTTATCCGAACAAGAACTTACATGATTTAATGTGAATGGTTACAACAGATCATAAAGAGTGTAAATTCAGGAGGCGAGTGAAATTGATTAGGCAGGAAGACCCAGGAGATTATCGTTGGTTGATGCAACATGAACTTGATAAGCGGATTTTGCATAAGGATGGTAGTAGAAGATGGTTAATTTTAACAACAAACGTGTCAGAGTCTTTCAACGGGTTGTTGAAGTCTGTCCGTGGATTTTCTGTCACTGCCATGGTACGGATGTCATTCAAGAAGATGGCTAAGAGGTTTGTTGAAAGATCCCGAAGTGCATCTTCCTTGTTGGAAAGGGGTGTTCAATTTATGCCAATGCCGATGAAACGATTTGAGAAACATAGGAAGCGAGCACAGTGGCATACATATTTGCAATATTGCAATGAGCGAAATATTTTTGAAGTTCGCACTGGTTTGCATCAAAATCGTGGTAATAATACCCACAACATCAATGAATCCAACAGATTATGTTCGTGTGGGAAATGGTTGATCTATCACTTTCCATGCTCACATGCCATGAAGTGCTTTCAACATACTAGTTTTGCTGCGACAAGGTACGATGATAAAGAATATAGTGTTGATGCATACATAAACACCTATAGCGACAACTTCCAACCAGTGAGTGCTGACCATTATTGGCCACCGGAACCATTTAAAATGGTGTGTAATAAGAATTATTTGCGTCGCCGGCAAGTACAAAAAAGAACATAGATACAGAATCAAATGGATGTTGGTGATACCGTTTATGTGCATAAATGTGGTATATGTTTCCAAACAGGATACGATCACCGTATATGTCCTTCAGTCGGTTTGGGAAGCGGTGGTAATTCAGCTTCCGATGGCAGTTCATCTAATGCACCCAATTTTCAATGATAAACTTAGTGATTTGTTGTAGTATATTTTGTTGTACTAAATGTTTGTAATGGTGCTGCTTGCAATATTTATTAAATAAAATTAAGTTTCCAATAGTTTTCAATCTAATTGACAATTAGCATTGAAGATTCAATACAATACTTTAAAATAACTTCAAGAAATAAATAACAATTTTCATTCGCCATTATCATCACTGTCTAGCACTATTTCATTGTCAATGTCTTCATCTTCTTCGTCAACATCTTGTACGCATCCGTACGGACTGAGGGCATCATAATCTAGGCCCAGTTGACACACATTTCTCGTATTTCATCGCTATCATCAATAAGACAACTTGCTTGATTTCTACAATAATATGGGACTCATACGTCCAACGTCTGACGTAGAAACTTTGGTACTCCCTCCCACTCGACAACTGTTTGAAATACAGATAATCAATGTCTTTATGCAATTTTTCATTCTCTAATAAATCCTAATACTGCTCCTCTGTTCCTTATAGGTAGCTAAGATCATCCAGTGCATGATGAACGGCTAGTGCCTTTTCCATCTCTAAATTCTCCTTCATCAAATGCCAAATCATTTCTGGTTCATCTTTGTGTGTGTTTATTTGGAATGGTGCAGACAGTGCTCGTGGTACAACTAGCCCATGCAAATGGCATAGTACTTCATAATCACACCTTTTTAGTAAAGGGGAACCCATTGTAGTTTTTCACCCCAAATTCGCATACCTTCAGGCTTTGTAGTATGTGTTTCCCCCTCAATAATGTGCCCTGCAACTTTGAGATCAGTATGAATATTGATAGGCTTATTTTCCAAGGTACGTAGAACACCATACCACTTGTCATCCACCAAATTAGAATAGCAACCTAGCATGTATTTTTCAAGGTAGTGATCGATTATGTTATGACGTGTTCTATGTGGATCTGTTGAACTACCTTTACCTTTTTGCCTTTTTTAAAATGCATGCAACAATATGTAGTAAAAGTCCAAGCTCTGCTTACACGGTTCAGGGAATGGTCAATAACCCATATTCCGAGAGAGGAAAACGCGGAAGCAAACGCACTGGCCAATCTAGGATCGTCCAAGAATTGAAGGGGTCAGACTCTGATATGATCGTATAACTTATTCATTCGGTAATGGATGTAGACGACTATAATGAAGTAAACTCGACCAATTTGGTCTGGGACTGGAGGAATGAGATCATTGACCATCTCGAGCACGGAAAACTACCCGAAGATCCCAAGGCATCACGGGTGCTGTGACATTAAAGTAGTTCGATACTACTTCAGGGGAGGTCAATTGTATAGAAAATATTTCCAAGGCCCATTGGCCCGATGTTTAGGAGCCTCCGAAGCTAACTACGTTATGAGAGAAGCTCACGAAGGAATCTGTGGAAATTACTCAGGTGGATTCCTTGGTATTAAAGCTTATTAAGGTAGGATACTACTGGCCCAGGATGAAACAAGGCGCCAAGGCTTATGTTCAGAAATGCAATTAGTGTCAATGCCACGCACCGTTGGTGCATCAACATGCAAAATTATTGCACTCGGTTTTGTCGCCCCGGCCATTCATGAAATGGGGTATGGATATAGTCGGTCCGCTGTCGCCGGCTCCCGGCAAGATAAGATTTCTTTTGATTTTAACTGGCTACTTTTCTAAGTGGGTTGCGGGTCTGTACCAGAAAATCGGTGAGCGTGAAGTAGTCGATTTCATGTGGGAGAACATAATTTGCAGGTCTGGGATACCAAAAGAGATAGCTTGCGAAAACATGCCTCAATTTATAGGCACAAAAGTCACAAAATTCCTTGAAGACCTGAAAATCAAAAGAATCACATCATCGCCATATCACCCGAGCGCAAACGGACAAGCGGAATTAACGAACAAAGTAATTATTCAAAATCTCAAAAAGAGATTGGAAGTAGCCAAAGGCAAATGGTCCGAAGAGTTACCGGGAATGTTATGGGCATCCCGAACAACGACTAAATCAAGCACATGGGAGAAACTTTTTTCTCTCGTATATGGATCAGAAGACTTGATCGGGGTGGAAGTAGGGGAACCTACCATGAGATACTTCCAGGGGGATGAACAAGCAAACAGAAACATTAATGGTCAGACTGGAGCTGCTCGACGAACGCAGGGACTTGGCACATATAAGGATGGGGGCCCAAAAACAAAGAATGGAAAGATATTACAACCGAAGAGGTGATCTCCATTTTTTTCAAAGTGGGAGACTTGGTTTTAAGGAAAGTGACCCAAAATACCCGAAAGATCAACGCAACAAAGTTGGGTCCAACATAGGAAAGCCCCTACCGGGTTTCAGTTATCACCGGGAAAAGATCATATGAATTGGAAAATCAAGATGAGGTAAAATTGTCGAGCAACTGGAACGTGGTACACTTCAAAAGATACTATTGCTGATGAACATTGCCTATACTGAAAGTATGTGTTGCACTCTTTTTCCCTTCATCCAATATTTTTCCCAATTGGGTTTTTATGTCAAGGTTTTTGACGAGGCAGCAACGGAATGCATACTACGGAGAAAGCATCGTCAGCAGAAGTAAGACCTTTAAAAGACAAGGCATGAAAGCAATAAGACACTACGGGATGGTTAGATAGTCTTTTGCTCGATGGCATAGTTCCTACCGAGAAATAAAGCTTGCTATCGGGCCAAATGTTACCCGATCATTCACGAGTTCAAGTCACTGGGGGTGGTTAGGTAATCGTTGGATCTATAGCAAAGTTCCTAATGGGAAGTGAAGCTTGCTATCGGACCAAAGATTATCCAAGCATTCACTAGTGGGATCTTCAAAGGAGCAAGACTTCCAGTGTTCAAATTCGCATTCTTCGCATTCGAATAATGGGAGGGAGGGAATGATACATCTAACGACACTATGACTGCCACATGCACCGTGACTACAAAATCCGGGAACAAAGATGTATCATTGGGATCGAGGATTGCGCAGCCAGCCCCGTATAAACAAGTTGTACGAATTAGCTATAAGTAATGGCAATTTCTTTTTCAGCACAACGAATGCTTATGTACTTTTGAAAATGGAAGGAATAAAATAAAGTCCTTTTATTTTTATCTTGTTTCTTGTCCGAACAATGAATTAATTTTATCATTTAAAAGTTAATCAAGTACTTCAAATGCTAGTGCCGTAATAAACAAGAGACGCCCTCTTTAAAAGCACCGTAAACATAAAAAGGCCCTCTGTTATGAAACCCTCATAGTAAAGGGTTGATTCCGGAAGAACTTATGCCTGAAATCCAAATGCTATAGGGAAATATACACCCGAAGCCTTGCATAACTCAACGCAAAGAGAAAAAATTATGCAGTACTTAAACGAAAAAACACTTCTATATAACAACGTGCCAAGCAGCACAAGGACAAGAGTATAAAGTAAAAAACAAAAAGGAAAGAAAATAAAAAGCTAAACAACTGCATCCCCAGAATCTCGGGGAAGAGAAACATCTACGTCCCCAGCAGAAGTAAGTGGATATGCCGCTGGATTGAGGTCTTTACCTTCATCATCATCCCCTTCAGGTTCTTATTCAGCTCCCGAGAACTCAAAATCGGAACCAGAAGAGTCAGTAGTATCAGGTTGGACAGGGAGACCCTTCGGGCAGTTGACTCCAGCTCACGGGCCTTGGCGATCTTGGTATCAAAGTCAATGACGCCCACTTTAGCCTCTTCCAAGGTCTTTCTCCTCATGCTGTACAAATAATATGTTTTCTCATTAATGAGGGAAGTCGTTCGGCGTTGAAGCTCTTCTTTAAGATGGTCAACCTCGATCGAAAGGTTATTCCGCTCGGATCTAGCGGCTTGAAGGCTGACATCAAGGTCACGAATAGTAGAGTTATAAACTTTATTGTGCTCCATGACTTTCTTATACTTCTCTTCCAGCCGGGCATGCTTCTCCTCCGCAGCAACAACCTCTTCATCTTTGGAATTCAAGGCTGCCTCCAAATTATTTATTCTTTCGATAGATGCAGGCTTGCGATCGACAGCAGCAAGAAAATCATTTTGGGCCTCAGACCACTTTGCCTTGGCCTCTTGAAATTATACCCTTAATAGGGCGGCTTCTTGGCTGAGGGTCACCACCTCTTTCTCACTGTGCTACAACCGAGCCTCCAACTCGACCTCGGCACCCTATGCTTCCATTACCGGGAGGCAAGCAACAATTTGATCTCGCTCAGCCAGCAGATGATCCCGCTCGGAGGTGAGTTTTTCTTTATCAAGGATCAACCTTTGAAGGCCCTTGGAAGCAAGGAAGTTAGCCAGCAAAGCAAAAGTTCAAATAAAAAATCTTGTCATAGTGAAGCTAGAAGAAACAGTAGAGGGAATAAAAATCGTTCCGTTGCTGTGTTGTACATGAAATTGTTTACCATACATTCCCCCGAGAGAATGTATTTTATTCCTATATTTCTCTGAAGCCAGAGGCTTCAGGTAATTGGTAAGTTCCACCAGCCGGGACAACAGATGGCATTCGGTAGAGACCAAAAGGGAGACGCTCCTCCTCCTTTGAGGATCTGCGGAGGGGCGAATAGTTATGCCCCAAATTCCCATGGACTGGGGAAGAGGGACATCCTTCTCTAGGATGTCTGCGGCTGGTGGAGATGATATAGCAGTTGCTGGTGGCAAAGGTAAGGCTGGCAAAGAAGGAGATAAAGCTGGTGGCGTTGTGGGTTGAGAAGCAGCTGCGGCAAAAACAGTTCTAGTTATTGGTTGCTCTTCAACCGAAGAGGGAAGAGATCCGGTACCCAACCTCCCAGTACCGGGAGCAGCGACTGGGAGGCAGAATCGAGAGTTGGAATCTTCCACTATATCACACCCCCTAGAGCGCATGGATGTCGTCCTCGGTTGGTGTAACTAGCTCAACAGATTGAATGTTCTATTGAGCTGATGAAGGTCGACGTCTTATATATAGAAAAGCCCCTTCATCACTAGCTCCTCTATCATCATCGATCACCAGATTGTCTGTGGGTGGCTCAAGCGCAACGCTCTTCACCTTTATTTTTTACCCTCGGCCTAAGAGGAACGTCGCCTTTTTTGTTGTTTGTTCTCCGACCGGGGACTCCAAGAGGAAGCACTTGCACTGGAAGCAGGTCTGATGAGATTCGTTCGGGCAAAGGCCTCCTGCAACAACCTCGCTGCATCTGCAGGATCAGCCAAAACGTCCTCCTCAGGGACGGTAACAGAGCTATGCGGAAGACCTTAGTTCAACAGGAAGAGAAGTTAGTCAGGTTTTCTATGTGTGAGATAAAAATAAGATAAGTTCAACTTATCATGATTTTTGGCCTTCCACCCGTATTTAATGCCAGTTCTTTTCACCAGCGGGTCTCAGCATGGTGACATCCAAAATATTCTTGACTCACTGGTCCAAGCCTTCAACCCTTGGTGGTGTCCATCGAATTGCTGAATAATAATTAAAATAAAGAAGGATCAGTGATAGTATGGAACAACCTTTAACCAGAAGAAAGGACAGGCATTGAACTTACGTGTACGATTCCATGATTCAGGAAAGGATGGAGTTGTGGCTGGGATGATGTCCCTGGTGGCAACTACAACGAACCGCTCCATCCATTCACAGTCGTTGTCATCATCCATGCTGGTGAGTAGAGCATGGTGACCACATTTGAAGTTTATCATTCCCCCACGAAAAATCATGGGGGAATAAAGGTTCATCAGTCGAGCCAGGGAGAGCTTCTCGCCCGTCTCATGGCATAGCCGCCGAAGACAGGTTATCGTCCTCCATACAAAAGGGCTCACCTGTGCCAAGTTGACTTGACAACGGAATAAAAACTCCAAGATTACGGAGTTAAGTTCCCCGCTCAATGAGAACGGGCCCAAAGTGAAGGGATACATATAAACGTACGTAAACTCTTCTTAGGGAAGGTCACCCGCTCCGCTAGGTCAGGAGTGATGAAGTTCAAATCATGACAACCACAGTCTTCCTTCACAGCATATATGCTAGAAGCACAGATGGAAAAAGGGTATACACCAACAACACATGGCGCGGGAGTTAGCAGAAGGGAACTTCTCTTCGAAGTCCTGAGCCGTAGTAAGCCTTTTGGGGATAATGATGCTCACCGTAGGAGGAGCGACATCATTAGTACTTTCTTTGTTCTTTGAAGAACTGGAGTTTTTAGAAGAGGAGTCCATAGTTAGCAGAAGGAAGTAAGGGTTTCTCTGAAAAAGAAGGTTAAAAGCAAGAGTGACTTGAGTAAAGAGAGTTTGAGAGAGTTCAAAAAATTATGAAGTGTAAAAAAGAAGATTTAAACGTAAAAGTAAAGGAATGGGCGGCTAAAATTGTGGCCATGATTACCTCGAGAACCGGCGAAAGTATTGTTGAATCATGGGATGATGCGTGTTCGGGGCATTAAATACGAAGAGACGTGGGTTTAATCAAGCGTCAGAAATTTTTCAGAGGGAGTCGGTAAGTTTTTCGCCAAGAAAGGTATCTTTACCAACTTCCCGATGACACAAGGATGTGCCACCAAAAAGCATGAGGACTGTCTGTATAGGGTAAAATCGATCCATATTAAATGCTCGTAAAATAAAGCGACACATGAAACCAGAGAGATGTGGAAGTCAAGACCGGGGGCAGCAGTCTCGGTTGGCACCGGGAGGCCCCTGAAGGGGATGTTGCTCATGGGGACAAATGAGTGCCTGCCACCCGATAGCATTCAATGAAGAATATTATGCAGTATTAAATACATAGTCCGTTATAGAGAATATGATATCCATAGCCTGCTGTTACACATTCTTCACTGACCCCCATAATTCATAATTGTCATTTAAGAGGGGTTTGATCCTAGAACCTTATTTGCTAGTTGCCACTATAAATAGGGATTTCAACAACCATTGTAATGGGACGAATTTTCTGACAAACTTATACTATAGAATATTTAAAAGCTCAATAATATTTCGTTCCTTGCTTATTAAGATTACTATTACTATCTTCGAAAGCTACGCTCCCGAAATAAGGTTGTTTATTGTGTTATCTCGATTTAAACGCTAAGTCTTGCATTTTTTATTTAATTTATTTATCATTTTGGGATCAAATCGATTAGCTTGTCTATAAACCATGTATAAATTTAACTGAATCGTTTTACGGGTAAACAGAACACTATTCTTCTTTTTTCTATTAATGTGAATCCTAATCTAGCTTTAGGACTTTTCAACCTTGTTTATGAGTTCATCTTTTTTTTCTTTCTATTAATGTGAATTCTAATCTAGCTTTGGGATTTGTCAACCTTGTTTCTGAGTTAATTTATGTATGATTTTTTGTCA
>AWOL01S0314173.1:0-10460 GCA_000715115.1 Nicotiana otophora | reverse complement strand
ACTCAAAGGCCAACTTGTAGCAACCTGACCAATCATTTTGAGTATTTATATTTTGTTCAATAGATTGAGGTCTTGAATAGCTTCATATGAGGTATTTTGACTTGCGTGTATGGTTGGTTTGGATTTTTAGTGGTTCGGGATTGATTTGGAATAATGACTCTTATTTTAGAAACTCTGAGTTGGAAAAGTTAATCGAGTTGGACTTTTGTGTATTTGACCTCGGATCAGAGTTTCTATGGTTCTATTAGATCTGGATGGTGATTTTGAACTTTGGCGTTTGCTCGAATTTGCATTCGGATGTTCCTAGAAGGTTTTTGCTTTATTTGGCAAACATTGGCAATTTGAAGGTTTAGAAGTGTATAGGTTTGGTTGGGAGTTGACATTGATGTTATTATATTCGAATTGTTATTTCTGGAGTTGGAATAGGTTCGATATGTCATTTGGAACTTGTATGAGAATTTGGGTTCATTTCGGATTGGTTAAGCTTGAATTGGATACTTGGTTCAAAATTTATGAACTTAAGAGACTGATCTTGATCTATGATTCATGGTTTTGATATTATTATGTGTGATTTTAGGCGTTGAGTAGGTCTGTGCCATGTCTTGGGATCTATTGTTATGTTCGGACGGGGTCCCGAGGGGCTCGGGCGAGTATTGGAGTGGTTTCGAACCACATTCGGTGATGGCTTTATTGCTGGTTTTCTGGTGTTGATTTTCCTTCTTCGCGATCGTGAGTGGGACATTGTGATCGCGCTGTGTAAAGTTGGAGTTGACTATTTTTACTCTACGCGTTCACTACTAAAATATCATGTTTGCATAGCATGAGTGGTTTGACTATCGCGGTCGCAATAGTGAGTTCGCGATCGCGAGGCAGCGTGGGTGCTGGGAAAATTGTCTTCGCGTTCGCGTGGAGTTGGGCACGTTCGCGTGGTTCTGTTCTTGTGGTTATCACATTTGTGTGGGCTGTGTCTTAAATGCGATGTGTATTTTGGTCAGTGCCATTTTTCTTCTATGCAATCACGAGTGATATGCTGCGATCGCGATGAATATGGTTGGCAGTGTTATAATGTACTTTATTTCAGACCTTAAGCTCCTTTGATCATATTTCGAGTTGGGGAGCTCGGACTGAGGCAATTGTGGAGAGGATCTTTCATCACATGGATTAGGGTAAATAGTTTTTACTTGGATTTGATTATATTACATGATTCCATCTTCGATTTTTAAATGTTGATTATGAATCTAAAAGTTAATTGGGAGTTTTTGTCTAAACTTTTCTAAAGTGATTAATTGAGTTTTGAACCTCGATTTGGAGTCGAAATTGGATGAAAATAGTATGGTTCGGCTCGTATTCGAATGGGTTAGCGGAATTTGTGAGCTTTGTTAGGTTCTGAGGTGGGAGCCTTGGTTGACGTGTTGGTTGACTTGGAGTATTACATTAAAGATTCAACCTTTATCATTTGGGTTTGTTTCATATGGAATTAGTTGATATTTTTGAGTTGCTTTTGGCTAGCTTCGAGCCATTCAGAGGTCGGTTCCCGTGGTTTCGCTTGCTCGATATTGTTTTGGCTTGTTTGGTATAAGTATCATATCTAAACTTGGATTTGAGGGTAATTATCTCTGAGGACTATGATATTTGAAATGTGTTGGGGGTGACACACGTGCTAGGTGACGGGCATGTATGCATGCACCGGGGTATTCATGATTCGGATAGTGCTTAGGCTATTATATACCTTGTTTTGTCCTTATGCTTCTTTGATATCATGTTTTCTCAAATTATATGACTATGTGAGTAATATTCATGATATAAATCATGTCTGGGCTATCTGCTTTATTGTTTGAGACATGATATGGCTATTTTGTGATGTTGAGCTACTTACTTTAGTCGTATTCATACTATTCAGTCATGATAGTTATATCCATATGTCATATCTCTGCCTCTATGCATTGTTTATATGCTATATCACATGTAATTGGTGCCCTTGTATATGAAACGAATTTGAGCTGAATTTGTGGCACATTATGATATTCCATGTTGTATTATTGGTTATGTTGCTATGAGATGTTGACATATGGAGACTCGAGCGGATTGATGATTGATGTGGGCCATAGAGTCGTGTTGTGAGTGACATTTGGATCGTGTTTCATGCTGCAATAGTTATTCGATATTGATGTGATGCATACGTCAAACCCCACATTGGGCTAAGTGGTACTGATATTAAGGCTACACGTACACCAGGCCCCACGATTGGGCTATGTGATATTGATTAGCGCTTGGGCCAGGACCCGCCCCTCCGTAGGGTGATAACAGTGAGCACGGGAACAATGATTTATATGTGCTTTGGTGAGGGGCAATTATGTCAGCCACTCATACAGTGTTAAGTGATTGTGTGTGATGGTGAGGGGCTTTAGGCCAGGCACCCGTACAGTGCTGAGTGATTGTGTGTGTGATGAAGCGGAAGCATTTGAGCCAGGCACCTTGAGTGTGCGAGAGTGAGTGTACTTAATGATATCACTGTGAAATTATTTACTTGACATGTAGGCATAGAGATGTATTTTGCTCATGCTAGACGGTAAGATGACATTTGATGACTTGACATGTATATTGACATGTAGGCATATAGATGTATTTTCCTCATGCTAACTGGTAAACGAATAGTCTTATCTGGTGTTGTAAATTGGAAATATACAGTTCTTTTGATAAACTCATGGTTAATTGATTTCAATGGTAAGATTTGTACTTTGAATGTTATACTTGAAAATCATGTCTACTTTTTCGTAACTGTGAACGAGCTAAGCATAATATCTTTTAAGTTATTTACTTTACCTGTCTTCAATATATTATTATGAGTTGTTATTGGTTATTGGTATTGGACCCTGACCATCTTCCAAGATCGTCACTTCTTTCTACTTGAGATTAGGTTTGTTATTTATTGAATACATGGGTTCGGTTGTACTCATACTATACTTCTGCACCTTACGTGTAGATCTTGGAACCGATGTTGTTGTGTATGGCAAGAGCTAGCATTGAGGATGTACTTGCGTTTCAGATGTAGATACCACTTGTCCTTGGTAGTTTTAAATTTGAATTTTGTTTATGTACATTCCAAACAAATATTGTATTTGTCTCATACCAACTTTGAAAATTTAAGTCTTAGTGGATCATGACTCGTACTACCAGTCCTTGGGTTATTGTATGAAATTTCAATTAATTCATCATTGATTTCTTATTATTCTCATTCGAATTGTGTTGACAAGTTGGTATCAGAGCCCAAGGTTTATAGGTTCTACGAGTCATGAGCAAGTGTCTAGTAGAATCTCACAGATCGGTATGATGACGTCCATATCTATCTTCTAGAGGCTACATGACATGTAGGAAATTTCCCATCTTTCCTTCTTTATCGTGTGGCATTTATTCAACGTGAAGCTTATATCTTTGATTTCATTGCATCCACTTGTGTGTTATGTGAGCACTCGGGTGCATCGATGGCTTGTGATGTCATGGATGAGGTGTGAGATGTGTTCTCTATGTTGTGGAGTTAGGCCAGTCTGGAGGACTTGAGGGCAGGTACAAACTGCAGCTTGGGCTCGATGGTTTCAGTTGTGTGAGTATGTGCTTATCGACTCATATATCCGGTAGTGTCTGCGGGAGTGGGATTTATGGTTCAATGAGTGGTTGGATAGTTATATGATGAGTAGGATGTGATTGCGGAATGTGTTCAGATGGTCTGGATGTGGCAAAGAGAATTTTGCTTGGGATGTGAAAGGACAATGGATATTTGATTTCTGTCTTGATGTGTTGTACTGTCTTGAGTTATGAGTATGTTAGGGATATTTCAGGAATGAAGCAGATTCTTATGTCTTGCTGACGAGTTTAGACTTGGAAAGATTAAGTGATTACATTATGGTTGTGACCATGATAGGGCGTAAAGAGATGCCAGTTTGAGGCTAAGTAGGCGGGTCATCTCCCGTGGGATGTTATGAGGTTATATGATCCCTATGAGGTTCTGTGAAGAGTTTTGTTTCTACCAACGGGATGTGTATGTGTTGTAATTTGAGTTCGGAACACTTGAGGAAGTGCACACGACTGTCGCGAGGATAGATATGCACTTAGCAAATGATTTGGTGTACTTTAAGATTAGTGCTACATGAGCTTATTAAGGAATTAGTTGAATTACAGTACGAGATTATGGCAGTAATGGAGTAAGGGTATTGTGGGTTATCAGATGATGTGTTTTATGGCTTTGATCCAAGTGGAGGAGTCTGCTATCAATGATCTGATTGCATGGTTATGCGTTATATTAAAACCCAGAGCAACACTCACTCTCCAACCATGAATGCAATATCGCAAGCCTTCCGATCCGCATAACTCTTCTGTCTGGACTGGGTTGTGCGAAGTCGATCCTGAATCACCTTCACCTTATCCAGGGCATCCTGAACAAAGTGTGTACCCAATAATCTAGCCTCGCCCGGCTCGAACCAACCCACTGGAGTCCGACACCGCGTACCATACAGAGCCTCATACGGTGCCATCTGAATGCTGGACTAATAACTATTGTTGTAAGCAAACTCCGTAACTGGCAAGAACTAGTCCCAAGCACCCCCAAAATATATCACACACGCACGGAGCATATCCTCTAATATCTGAATAGTATGCTCGGACTGCATGTCCGTCTGAGGGTGAAATATTATGCTCAACTCAACCCGAGTACCCAACTCATGCTGTACAGCTCTCCAAAACCATGATGTAAACTGCGTACCCCGGTCAGAGATAATAGATACCGCTATTCCATGAAGCCTGACGATCGCACGGATGTAGATTCGAGCTAGCTGCTCGGAAGAATAGGTATTCAACATAGGAATGAAATGAGCCGACTTGGTCAGCCTATCCACAATCACCCAAACTGTATCAAACCTCTGTTGAGTCCGTGAGAGTCTAACAACGAAATCCATAGTGACCCGCTTCCATTTCCACTCCAAAATCTCTAACTTCTGAAGCAACCCACCCGGCCACTGATGCTCATACTTCACCTGCTGGCAATTTAGGCACCGAGCCACATACTCCACTATGTCCTTCTTCATTCTCCTCTACCAGTAATGCTGCTTCAAGTCCTGATACATCTTCACAGAACCTGGATGAATAGAGTACTGCGAGCTATGAGCCTCCTAAAGAATCAACTCACACAAACCATCTACATTAGGCACACACAGCCTGTCGTACATCCTCAATACGCAATCATCCCAAATAGTGACCTCCTTAGCATCACAGTGCTGAACCGTGTCCTTAAGGACAAGCAGATAGGGGTCATCATACTGACGCTCCCTGATATGATTATAAACATAAGACCGAGAGACCACACAAGCCAATACTCGACTCAGCTCAGAAATATTCAATCTCATAAACTAGCTGGCTAAGGCCTGAACATCCAATGCCATGGGCCTCTCCACTACTGGTATATATGCTAAACTCCCCAAACTCTCTGCCCGACGACGCAAAGCATCGGCCACCACATTGGCCTTCCCCGGATGATACAAAATAGTGATATCATAGTCCTTAAATAGCTCCAACCACCTCCGTTGATGCAAGTTAAGATCTTTTTGCTTGAACAGATGTTGCAAACTCCAATGATCGGTGTAAATCTCACAAGGAACACCGTACAAATAATGCTGCCAAATCTTCAAGGCATGAACAATAGCTTCTAATTCAAGGTCGTGGACAGGATAGTTCTTTTCATGCACCTTCAGCTGTCTGGACGCGTACGCAATCACCCTACCATCCTGCATCAACACCGTGCCGAGACCAATCTGCGATGCATCACAATATATAGTATAAGACTCGAACCTATAGGCAATACCAATACTGGGGCTGTAGTCAAAGTCGTCTTGAGCTTCTGAAAGCTCTCCTCACATTCCTCTATCCACCTAAACGGGGCACCCTTCTGGGTCAGCCTGGTCATAGGTGCTGCAATAGATGAGAATCCCTCTACAAAGCGACGGTAATACCCTGCCAAACCAAGAAAACTTCAGATCTCTGCAGCTGAGGATGGTCTAGGCCAACTCTACACTGCTTCAATCTTCTTCGGATCCACCTAGATCCCATTACTCGATACGATATGACCCAAGAATGCCACTGAGTCTAGCCAAAACTCACACTTTGAAAATTTTGCATATAACTTCTTTTCTCTCAAGGTCTGAAGCGCAGTCCTCAGGTGCTGCTCATGATCCTCCCCAGTGTTGGAATACACTAGGATGTCGTCAATGAACACAATAACGAAAGAGTCAAGATAGGGCCGGAACACACTATACATCAAATGGATAAAGGTTGCTGGGGCATTGGTCAGCCCGAAAGACATGACAAGAAACTCATAGTGACCATATCGGGTCCTGAAAGCAGTCTTCGGGATATCTGCCTCCCGAATCTTTAACTGATGATAGCCTGAACGTAAGTCAATCTTGGAGAACACTCTAGCACCCTGTAACTGATCAAATAAGTCATCAATACGAGGCAATGGATACCTGTTCTTTACTGTAACTTTTTTCAGCTGGCGATAATCAATACACATATGCATACAACCATCCTTCTGCTTTACAAATAAGACAAGAGAAGCCCAAGGTGACACACTTGGCTGAATGAAGCCATTATCAAGAAACTCTTGTAACTGCTCCTTCAACTCCTTCAATTCAGAAGGAGCCATACGATATGGGGGAATAGAGATGGGCTGAGTACTATGCAATAAATTAATGCCAAAATCAATATCTCTATCGGGCGGCATGCCTGGATGATCAGCTGGAAACACATCTAGAAAGTCCCTCACTACTGGACCTGACTCAAATGTATGGGTATCAATACTGACATCTCTCACATAAGCTAGATACGCGTCACACCCCTTCTCAACCATTTGTTGAGCTTTAAGAAATGAAATAACTCTGCTGGAAGTATACTCTAAGGTACCTCTCCACTCAAATCGAGATACACCTTGCATAGCCAGTGTCACGGTCTTAGTGTGACAATCAAGAATAGTATAATGGGGAGCAACCAGTCCATGCCCAAGATAACATCAAACTCTATCATGCTGAGTAATAATAAATCGGCTATGGTATCAAAACCACTAAGAGCAATCAAACATGACTGATATACGCAGTCCACAACAAGAGAATCTCCCACAGGAGTAGACACATAAATAGGGGAACTTAAAGAATCCTGAGATACGCCCAAATACGGGGCAAAATAAGAGGACACATAGGAATATGTAGAGCCTGGGTCAAATAATACTGACGCATCTCTATGATAGACCCGGAATAATACCTGTAATGATAGTATTGGAAGCAACTGCCTCTGTACGAGCCGGAAAAGCATAATATTCGGCCTGGCCTCCCCCTCTAGGGAGACCTCGACCTACCTAACCTCTACCTCGAGCTGGCTGAGGAGGTGGGGCAGTATCTAGTGCTGGAATCATAGCCTGAGGACTCGGTGGAGCATGTGATGGCTGAGAAGTCTGTGGAGGTGCACCCCTCCTAAATCTGGGCAATCCCTCACCATATGGCAAGTGTCGCCAAACTTAAAACAAGCTCTCGGAGAACGTGACTGTTGTGACTGGCTCAGACCAGGTATGCTGGAGTGGCCACTAAAAGGACCCTGAGCAGGAGGCACACTAGATAATGGCGGTGCATAATATGGCTCCTGGGGCCTAGGAGGGACCGGAATACCACTGGCGGCTGGAAAAGCTGAATGAACGGTGTGACTCCCATAACCCCTACCATGGCGAGATGTTGGGGCACGAACTCTAGAATGAGAACTAGTCTCTCGAGACCTTTTGGCCTCTCTCTCCTCTCGGTCCCGGGCAAGCATGATCTCCAATCTCTTGGAAATACTCACAACCTGCTGATAAGGAATATCCATCTCCAACTCCCTGGCTATACTAATCCGGATATTTGGGTGCAGTCCCTCAATATACCGTCGAACCCTCTCTCGAACTGTGGCAACCAAGGCAGTTTCATGTCGGGCCAAATCACTGAAGCAGACTTTATACTCTGACACGGTCATAGCACCCCTGCACAACTGCTCAAACTCCGCACGCCATGAGTCCCTGAGGCTCTGAGGGACATACTTTCTCAAATATATGTCCGAGAACTGAGCCCATGTAAGTGAAGCTACCTCATCCGGACTACTTAACTCATAAGCACGCTACCACTGATAGGCTGCTCTTCTAAGCTGGAAGGTGGTAAAAAAAACCCCACTCGTCTCTGCTATGCCTATAGTACGGAGAATACGATGACACTAATCCAGACAAACCTGAGCATCATCAGTAGCCAATCCATTGAAGGTAGGTGGGTGGTACTTCTTGTACCTCTCAAGTCTGAGTTGCTCCGCCTCAGAAGCGACTGTGCTAGTCTCATGTTGAACTGGAGCTACCGGCTCCATCGATATAATCGCAAGAACCTGGTCAGCCTGAACCCGCTGCCTTGGAGTATCGGCGACGGGAGTTTGTGCTTCTCCCCTAGCCTGAGATGTGGCAGGAGCAAGTGGAATCAATCCATCCTGAGCTAAGGTGGTGAACATGCTCAGAAACTGGGCTAGAGTCTCCTGGAGAACAGGTATCTCAGGTGTCTGCCCTCCGGCTGGGGCTAATGGGGGCTCCTCTATCGTCGCGCGTGCGGGTGCTCTGGCTGCTCCGTGTGGTCATCCTCAGCCTCTACCCCGGCCTCGGCCTCTCGCAGCTCTAGCAGGGGGTGTGGGTGCCTGGTCATCAGATCCACTTGTACATGTCCTCACCATTTGTGAGAGAATATAATATAGAAGTTTAGAATTTCGAAGTCACCAATTTCGCACGACAAGGAATCAAAGAAGTATAATTTTTCCTAATAGTTCCATAGCCTCCCGAATATAAGTACAAACGTCTCTGTACCGATCTGCGAGACTCTAATAATCCGGCTTGTGACTCACGACACCTATGAGCCTAGAGCTCTGTTACCAACTTGTCACGACCCAATTTCCCCTCTGTATGACATCGTGACGGCACCTAATCTCTACGACTAGGTAAGCCTAACATTTGCAGAATAATAAAATAAAAACATAAATTTAACAACTAATTGTAGCAATAACAACATAACTGGGTACCATTCCACTTGGCATGTACAATAACCAACTATTCAAAAATACACAGTAATCCTAAAACCCGGAATATCGTGAATCCCAAACTAGAAGAGAAAAGTCTAGTGTCACTATACATCAGAGTCTAACAAAAGTAAATACAGAAGATAATGGACATGGGAAAGAGTAGAAGGGGACTCCGAGGTCTGCGGACGTGGCAGAAATACCTTGAAGTCTCCAACCCAACTCACTGAAGTGCAGCTGATAAGGAGCACCTGGATCTGCAAACAAAAAGCATGTGCAGAGAGTAGCATGAGTACACCACAACCGGTACCCTGTAAGTGCCAAGCCTAACCACAGTCGAGTAGTGACGAGGTCAGGTCAGGACCCTACTAATATAAATAATAATAAGGAGTAAACAGAGATACCGTAGAAGGTAATAGCGTAGTATACAGAAATACAATAGGGGATCTCCCGAGATACCGTGTCGTAGTCCCAAACATAAATGTGCAGGGGGATCTCCCGGAATACCGTTTCGTAGTCCCAAAGTAAATATACAAGATAGGGGGATCTCCCGGAATACCGTTCCGTAGTCCCAAAGTAAATATACAAGATAGGGTGATCTCCCGGAATACCGTTCTGTATTCTCAAAGTAAATATGCAAGACAGGGGGATCTCCTGCAATACCGTTCCGTAGTCCCAAAGTAAATATGCAAGACAGGGGGATCTCCCGCAATACCATTCTGTAGTCCCAAAGTAATTATGCAGCTCAACCAATGGAAATAACAGTTACAGCAAGAAAACCTACAATTTAGACTAAGTTCAAGTCATGGAAAAAATAGGAAATTTCACTAAACATGCTGCACAGAGTTCAGATAGGCAGTTAAGACACGCAGGCATGCTATCCTAAACTAAACAGGATAGTTACATATGCTAGTGTAGCTCAAAAAATGAGAAACATGTTATTACTTAGTGAAGAACGGAGTTTTTCAACAAATAGCCCGTGTACGTACTTGTCACCTCACGTACACGGTGCTCACATATCAAAACAATACCAAATCCTAAGGGGAGTTTCCCCCACACAAGATTAGGCAATCCACTTACCTCGAACCAAGCTCGATCAAACGGTCACAATGCCTTTCCCACGAATATCCGGCACCGAATGGTCCAAATCTAGCCAAAAGCAATTACATATCATAAAAACAACCATAATAGACTCATCTAATTAATGAAATCAAGATTTTAACAAAATTTCCGAAATCCGTCCTAAAAAGTCGACTCGGGCCCACGTCTCGGAATCGTGTAAAAGTCACAAAATATGAACACCCATTCACTCACGTATCCAACCATATAAAAATTACTCAAATCCGACC
>AWOL01S0314039.1:0-10067 GCA_000715115.1 Nicotiana otophora | reverse complement strand
GTCTTCAAATTCGCCCGAGCTATCGGAGTCTTCCTCAGGGAAGGCCAGCCATTGGGACCTGGCTTCCTCCGCCTTGGCATTTTCAATTCTGGCTGCAACATCGAAGCCCTGAGCACTGACCCCCTCAAGATCTTCCCTCTGAGCCCATTTAGTATGTTCGACCATGCTCTTGGCCTTGGCCTGGTTGACCTCAACATCGATCCTGAACTGGTCCACTTTAGCATCAGCTCTTTTATTAGCCTCGGCCACCTCAGATCTGGCCACTTCGAGTTCATCGGCCAAGCTTGCCTTATCAGAAGTGGCCAAATCTAACTGATGTTGAAGCTCTTTAATCTTATCGATCTGCACCGAGGCATTTTCTTTTGCAGCCCGAAGCTAGGCCTCAGCCAACTCTAATTTCACTTGAACATCCTTCTTTTTCGAGGAGAGGATATCCATATTCTTTTTGAATTTTTTTGCCTCGGCCAGTAGCTCATCTACCTGCGAATTGAGCCGTCCGATCTGTTCGAGCCTCTGCCAAACTTGCAGAATTTGATCATTAGTGGTTATTTCCAATTCATCTTTACTATCGTGAAGAATTTGGAATACCTGCTCAGCCATCTCCTCGTGCTCGTTCCGAGCCGTTGCCAAATCTTCCTGAAGCTTCTCACTAAGAAGTCTGTAGGAGTCACTCTTCTCAGTGAGGTTCCAAACTTCAGCCTCGTGCTCCTCTCAAATTTGGAGGAAAGCCTCGTGATGCAACACCGAAGCCTACAAATATGGAAAAAGATGTTAGAATTATCTACAACTCTAAGTGTAAAAGAAACAGTAGAGATACCATCGAAGTTACCCGATTTAGAGCATGTTAGGCCTCATTGAAAAGGCAAGCGGGTCCTACCAAATTCATCACGGTTTGATACTTTTCGGTCACCAAGGACCGAAGGTAACTAGCAATCCCCACAGGGGGAGAGAAAATTCGGGCATCCTCCGGGACGGAGAGCACTATCTTCCACTTACGATCGGGATTAACACTCGGGGCCGGGAATCGGTCCATCAGTTTTGGGACCGATGAAGACCCGATAGAGCCCGACCATGATGATTTCTTCGATACCGGTAATCTACCGAACCCGATAATATCCTCCGAGGTAGCTGACTCGTGCCCATCCAAAAAGTCGTGGATATCAGTCAGCTCCTGAATACCCTCAGAAGATCGACCTTTCAACATGTTGGCCTCACGGATTATAACATCCAAAATTTGAGGGGATCCGCTAATATCGATTATCCCGAGCTCGTCCCTCGAGATATCTTCTGCTACCCGAGAATTCTTGCCCTCGATTTCCCCTTCAACAATCTCAGCTCGAGACGGGATAGTATCGGTTTTTCCTTGTTCAGGAATCCTGTACACAGGCTAATTCCTCTTCTCCTTCTTTGGGATCATCCCTTAATCGGTGGATCGAGACCGGAGGCATGATACAAGAGCCCCCCTTGGGCTTGCGAGATTTCTTCGCCGATTTTTTCTTTTCCGAGACCGGGGAACTTGGTGCATGGACCACTTCAACACCAGATGGGTGTAAGCAAGTGAAGAAGATCAAACGACAAACAAACTAAGAAAGAGACTTACCATGACTGCAGACCTCTCATTGACCCTTTGATAGTTCCACCCAAGCACTCTCGGAGTACGGTCTCTGCAGCACCAGACCTTCAACCCATTGTTTAAGTTCCGGAATTGGTTCTGGCATGCGAGCCACAGCTGTAACAAGAAAGAAAAAGTGGATCAAGAAAATGAAAAGCAATCACAAATTAAAACGCTCGAAGGGAAATAAGTACTTGCGGTTCATATTCCATTTCTCAGGAAACGACATGTCATCGGCAGGGATCAGGTCCGAGGTTTTGACTCGAACAGATTGGCCCATCCAACCTCGATCACGAGTCTCGTCTATACTCGAGAATGGCACTTTGGTGGCTCGACGAGCAAGCTTGATTAACCCTCTTCGATAGAGTCGGGGACTATAAAGGTGCATAAGGTGATCGAGGGTGAAAATACACCCCTCGATTTTGCTTGAGAAGCATCGGAGAAAAATCACTATTCTCCAAAAAGAAGGGTGGATTTGGCCAAGGGTCACGTTGTATCTCTTGCAAAAAGCGACGATGACAAGGTCTAATGGACCCAACGTGAAAGGATAAGTATAAACACTCAAGAACCCTTTCACGCGGGTAGTATTTGATTCTTTAGGCGATGGGACTACCACGTGTTTGTCGCCCCAGTTGCATTCCTGTTTTGCTTTATAGAGAATTTTCTTGGTGATTGTACACGGGTACCTCGAGATCAGCTCATATCAGCCCGGTACCGAAGAAGGTTTTTCAACCTTAAAATCGATGACAGTTGAGCACCCTACCGGAACGAATTCCTCAGGACGAGGCTCTGCCACATCCTCGCCGCTGGCGGGTCATGACGAAGAAGCGGTCTCTTTTTGCGGCACCTTTTTGGAGGTTTTCGCCATTGATGAACCAAGGGAACGAGAATTAGGGTTGTATGCGATGTAAAATATATGAAGCGAAGGGATTTTTGAAGAAGATGCAAGAGTAAAGAAAAAGCTTTTGAATGAAAAGTTTGGATGAGGATGAAAGTGTGAATATTTAAAGCCTGGTGATGACGGTTCAGAACCGGTAGTGGCCGACCAACGACTGACAGGCATTTAATGCCTTGGTAACTGGACCGACGGGATGTTTGTTATATACGTTATAATCGGGCTCGTCGCTGACATCATCATCCACCAAGTCGGAGTTCGAAAATTCATATCGTTTCTCGTCATCTTCTTTCCGAGAAACGAAGGGACTATCTGTATTCGGTCAAAACCGAATTTGCCCTTCGTATGATTAATCGAGATTGGAACATGATGGTCTGAGGGTCATCATTGTAATATCGAGCCATGGTACGAAGTATAGGTTGTCGAGCTCGAGACCTAGAGATCGATCAAGATCGAGATTGGCCAAGATTGAGATTTAGCCAAGAAACAAAAAAGTCGTTATAGCCGCAATTAGGGGGAGAATCTCGGCGAAATCATTGCGCAAATCAAGGAGAGATTAATTAATTAATCTATCATGGGATCCCAACTATGTATTTTTAATTATATCCAAAATAGGATTTTCCCACTATATTAAGGGTTGTTATCACCTGTAGAGGGAGGATCAGATTCATTAAGATTTATAGAATATCAAGCAAATACTATCCTTTTTTGGGCTTTGATATTGAGTCATATTGTTCTTCTATCAATCACTCTCCATTCAATTTGAGGGTGATAAAGCTTGAAGGCATATGCTAACTAATTCATTCGGTTTGAATTTATTTCTTTCACAGCTAATTTCAATATTCATTTACTTATTTTTTCCGATTTGTACCAAGTTATACCACTTATCCTTAGAACTACGTATAAATTCAATTGCTATCCTTTTTCGGGTAAACAATGACAGTGTAATTTTTTTTTACTTTATTAATTTAGTTTATTCATTGTATTGAACATGAACCTAGAATCACAAATACCGAAAACATAACAAAATAAGTTCACTATTTGAGGAAGAAAAAAGTTACTCGATTTAATATACTATAGTGTAAGTTTTTACGCTAGCAGTTAGAGTATACATAGGCCGGGTTCGTTCGAGTTTTTCAATTACCAAACCAAACCAGTTATGTCGGGTTATTAAATCTAAAGACCAAACCAAACCAATAAAATTCGGATTTTTTAATCTCGGGTTTTCGGATTTTTCGGGTTTTTATTCAAAAGTCTTCATAGCACAAAACACATAATTTGTGTTCCAAATATTTCTTTAATCCTAGTAAGACATAACTATATAAGGTGTTTTCAAGAAACTAACATAAAATATGAGATGAGTCATGACATTGTACTAAAATCTTCAGCAATAAATATAATAAAATCGCATAAAACAAATATTATTAATAAGTCATAATGAAAAATAAACATAATCTTAAATTACTAAGTTGCTAAAATAACTACGACTAATAATTACTATTATTTACATGACTAAATATTAAAAAAGAAAAGTTGAGCATTTTATCTAAACCATGGAAAAACTAAAAAAATAAATATCCAACACTACGGTCATTCCTAGTACAGTTGAATTGAATGTATTTTATTAGCATTAATATTAATTTGATTTTGGTTTGGGATTTATTTGAGTTAGTAACATTTATGGACTATAAAACTTATTGGAGCATTCAAAAATTATAAGTCCAATCTTGAAATAATACATTAAAAGATAAATTATGAAAAAGTTTAAGAAATATTTATAAATTATAATAGAATAAATATTTAATGTATTAAATATATTTAAAACTTCTATACATGTAATATCGGATTGATGTGGTTTCAGTTTGACTTTGTTTTAGTTAAAACCAAACCAATTATGGTCGGATTTTTTCCCCAACACCAAACCAATTCAAACTAAACCATAGTTGGGTTTTTTCTCGATTTGACTCGAATTATCAGTTTGGTGCGGTTTGTCTGATTTCCTTTGTACACTCCTACTAGCAGTGTTATTTAATCTGTTATAGTAGGTTGAATCTCTTAGTCTTTTGGTTATAGAGATTAATTATTATGCACAGTTACTATAATTATATTTTAGGCGGATGTAACAGTGTAGAACTTCTTTTACACTATTAATATTGTATAGAAGTAAACTCATAAAACATCTGTTTTTTTCTTCTTTTTCTTCTTCTTTCTCGTGGGTTGTGGGTTGAAGAAGTTTATATGGAGTCTTTAATAACTGACTTTCGGTTTCTCTCATCTCAAAAATACTCTGTTTTCAGTATTATTGTTTTCTGTTTAATGAACCGAAAAAAGAAAGAAAAAAGGAAAACCAAAAGACTTCCAATCAACATAAGCNGCCCGAATTGGACGGCCTCCACTGTTTGGGTACTATTATTCCTTATTAATTTTATGAAAACTTTATTAGATAAAAAATGTTTGGAGAAGTTGTAACAGTTTGAAAACGGTGGAAAGCAAAACGCTTGGAAAAACTACTCGATTAGTTGTCACGGTGGAAAAAAGATATTCCACTTAACTAAAGAATAAGAGAAAATAAGGAGAAATTCAGGAAAACAGTCCAAAAAAATGAGAGAACAGATAAATTGTAATCCTAACTTTAGAGAGGTGTCACGCATCATCTTTTGTCCCTCTTTTATATATTTATATAGATTACAATAGAATAAATATTTTAATGTATTGAATATATTTAAAACTTCTATATATGTAGTTGATTTGGTTTCAGTTTGATTATTTTTTAGTTAAAACCAAACCAATTATGGTCGAATTTTTTTCCCAACACCAAACCAATTCAAACTAAACCATAGTTGGATTTTGTTTTCTCGATTTGACTCGGATTATCAGTTTGGTGCGGTTTGCCTGATTTCCTTTATACACTCCTACTAGCAGTGTTATTTAATCTGTTATATGTTATAGTAGGTTGAATCTCTTAGTCTTTTGGTTATAGAGTTTAATTATTATGCACGGTTACTATAATTATATTTTAGGCGGATGTAATAGTGTAGAACTTCTTTTACACTATTAATATTGTATAGAAGTAAACTCATAAAACATTTGTTTTTTTCTTCTTTTTCTTCTTCTTTCTCGTGGGTCGTGGGTTGAAGAAGTTTATATGGAGTCTTTAATAACTGACTTTCGGTTTCTCTCATCTCAAAAATACTCTGTTTTCAGTATTATTTTTTTCTGTTTAATGAACCGAAAAAAGAAAGAAAAAAGGAAAACCAAAAGACTTCCAATCAACATAAGTTCAAAGTGCTTCCTTTAGTTTCTTGCAAAAACTTTCAGTTAGTAGTAATTGTTTTAATCTGTCTTTTTGTGTCTAAAGTCTTTAACACGTGACCAAGATATGCTAATGCTTCTCTCCTTTCTAAAAAATTTTCGATCTTGAAGTAAAGTAAGTTGCATTTTTCAGTTTTCTTTCTTTTTATTCCACTTGTATTTCACAAAACACCACTCTTTCATGAAGTGTAAAACTGAATAGTAAAAAGAAAGAAACAAGTTGTAGAGCTCTATTATAAATATCTCAACTCAAACTGCTCAACCACTCATCATCTCAACTCTAATAATATTCTCTGTTTTAGTCTTTGATCACTTCATATCTCATCAAAATATGAAAATGGAGAACCCCATTTTTTCTCTTCTTCTTATTTCACTTCTCTCCATTTTCTTGACTGAAGCCATAGCTGATGTTGTGACATTAAATGTTCTAAATTTGGGTGCAAAACCAGATGGACAAACTGACTCAACAACGGCTTTTTTAACTGCTTGGGCAGCAGCTTGTGGCTCTTTAAAACCAGCCACTATATTTGTCCCACAAGGAAAGTATTTGGTTAAACAAGCACATTTTAAAGGAAAATGCAAGAATAGAGCCATAACATTCCAAATTGAGGGCACACTTATTGCACCCTCTGATTATAATGTGATTGGAAATTCCAAAAATTGGATTATGTTTCAAGGTGTTGATGGAGTTTCCATTCATGGTGGGATTCTTGATGGCCAAGGGACTACTTTGTGGAGTTGCAAAGCCTCCGGCAAGAACTGCCCGAGCGGTGCTACTGTAAGTCGTAAAATTTTTATGCTATCCGTGTATTTTAACTTGTTGAAGGGAGTCTTGGCGTAATTTGCTGCCATTTGACCAGGAAGTCACGGGTTCGAGCCGTTGATACAACCTCTTGCAGAAATGTGGGGTAAGGTTGCGTACAACAGACCCTTGTCATCCGGCCCTTCCCCGGACCCTGTGCATCGCGGGAGCTTAGTGCACCAGGCTTCTCTTTTTAGTGTACTTTAACTTGTTGTAATTATCTGTAGTTTATCTTTTAGATAACCGGAGAATGTGTGAAATTTCACTGTCGTCAATGTATAGAAGTTGAATTTTTGTATAATTAAGTGTTTTACTTGTACACATTGTTAAAATTTCATTAATGACTTGGTGTGGTCAATAGAAGGTTAATTATTCTGGTCACATTGGGAAAACAAATCCAAAACTTGTTCATTTCTCAGAATTAGCAATTTTCTAGATGAGTGTAACGTTCACTTTAAATAAGGATATACAGCTACTTTATGTAAGTAACTGTCCAAGTATTTTCAACCCCGGTATTATGGTTTATTTAATTTTTTCAAATGTAGGATTAAATTCTCTTGTGATAATAAGGAGTTTTGACCTTAGACTATAAGAATTTTAAATGCTGCTTTTGAACTGAAATCAATAACCCAATTTCTTGCTTCATAATGTTCAAATGCTGACTTAAATTCTTGTTATTGCAGAGTCTGGGATTTTCCAACTCAAACAATATAGCAATAACAGGACTAACTTCATTGAACAGCCAAATGTTTCACATTGTCTTCAATGGGTGCAAAAATGTGAAGTTGCAGGCTGTCAGAGTTTTTGCCTCCGGGAAAAGCCCGAATACTGATGGTATTCACGTTCAATTATCGTCTGACATCTCGATCTTGAACTCGAAAATCAGTACCGGAGATGATTGCATCTCCATTGGCCCTGGAACTACTAACTTGTGGATCCAAAACATGGCTTGTGGCCCTGGCCATGGAGTCAGGTAATAATAATTATGTAATAAGTGGGATCAGTAACTTTGAAAATGTTGAAGGGGAGCCTTGCCATGTGACCACGTGGTCAGGTGTTCGAGTCGTGAAAACAGCATCTTGCAGAAATGCGGGTAAGGCTGCGTACAATAGACCCTTGTGGTCCGACCTTTTTCCGGATTCCGAGCATAGCGGAAGCTTACTGCACCGGGTTGTCCTTTAGTAACTTGGAAAATTAAGGCAGGTGTATTATAATAGATGAAAGCCGACCCCCACTAGTTGGGACTGGAGCGTATTTATTGTTGTATTACAACAGATAAAATACACTGATAGTGTAAAAATATTGACTTTGTCGGTGAATAAGTTAAATCCCTAATACAATGATATGGCGGTGAATTTTGTTGCAGCATTGGGAGTTTAGGCAAGGATTTTCAAGAAGCAGGGGTGCAAAATGTGACAGTCAGATCAGTTATATTTAAGAACACACAAAATGGTGTGAGGATTAAAACATGGGGTAGACCAAGTACTGGCTTTGTCAAGAATGTTCTTTTCCAGCATGCTACAATGATTAACGTTCAAAATCCAATCGTTATTGATCAAAATTATTGTCCATATAACAAAAATTGTCCCGGCCAGGTATGAATTTTCTAACACTACATTTTCCAGACAATTCCTCATTTTCTTGGATATTTAACTTTGTCAATAGGTGTCAGGTGTNGTGACAGTCAGATCAGTTATATTTAAGAACACACAAAATGGTGTTAGGATCAAAACATGGGGCAGACCAAGTACTGGCTTTGTAAAGAATGTTCTTTTCCAACATGCTACAATGATAAACGTTCAAAATCCAATTGTTATTGATCAGAATTACTGCCCATACAACAAAAATTGTCCTGGCCAGGTATGAATTTTAATGTAACCATTACCCTTTGGTGTAAAATTCAATTAAGTTAGCGCTACATTCGCCAGATATTTCCTGATTTTCTTGATCCATAGGTGTCAGGTGTGACGATTAGTGATGTTACATATCAAGATATACAAGGAAGTTCAGCAACGCGAGTCGCGATGAAATTTGATTGCAGTAAAAGAAATCCATGCCGAGGAATAAAATTGGAAGATGTACATCTCACTTATAAGAATCAACCAGCTGCTCAAGCTTCTTGTGCTAATGCTGCAGGAACAACTTCTGGCATAATTCAGCCAACTAGTTGTTTATAAAGGAAAATTCAAGAAAAAGGGTTCTTTTCCTTTTTATTTTCTTTTATGTATATTTAGCTCTTAATTTAGACAAGAGAGCCAGTGGTTGAATTTAATTGCTCAGACTAAGTGCTTGCTTGAGCCTGTGGTGTGACTGGAATCGCCTGGCCTAGCAATGCTAATTAAAGACAGAAAATGTTATCCCCATTATTCAATGTAATAGAATATCTTTCTCCTTTGCTCCATTAGAAGCGTCAATTAAATGCTTTAATTGTCACAGCTAGCAAACTAAAATGTTCAATATTAATGTCTGAACTTTCTATAGGTTCCAGTAATCTTATTAGTTCTGTAAAAGCATGTAGTTCTGTCTGCTCAAGGCTAGTTTCAGCGACTGGCACCATCGGATCACTAAGGCCGACTTACATCCCTGCTCGACGGGTGGATCTTGCAGCTAAGCTCCCTTCTGCCTTTGCACTCTTGGGCCAATCTTCGTCCAGCCCGAGGAAAACTTTGCAAGCCTCGGTTACCTTTTGGGAGGCCTACACCTCATATAAATTGTCTACCTGATACGGTCCCTTGGCCCATAGGTCCTAACACAAGGTTAGAATTCTAGCACTTCCTGAATAGTATCTCACTGATGGCTCGGGCCCCCGGAAGGAGGCCGTATGAGGTGATAATCTCATGTACGGTTCTGTAGAGTGGCAGTAAGGGTGACTTAGCTGTCAACTTTCCACTATCACCCCAGAAAAACCAAACTCCGCCTTACATAAAGTTGCAAGAGTACGATTAACCTCTCGATTTGAAATCACTGCTTATATACCCGGTATTGGCCATAATGTACAAGAACATTCAGTAGTCTTAGTAAGAGGGAGAAGTGTTAAGGATTTACCCGGTGCGAGATATCATACTCTCAGAAATTGCCTATAATTTTTCAAACTAAATAAATTCAGCATGAGTCTTTTGTGAACTCTTTTTAGAAACTGCAAATGCAATAAATAAGGCTTTCCAATGTTGTAGAATATATACAGATTCATAGCTATGACAATTGCAACAAAATCTATCAGCATACAGACTCAAAATATGGGTTTCAAACTTTAATTTGGTCTGCTCATGCTTTGTCTTCTGAGTAACCAGATAAACTATAGCACTAGTCATATAGGCTTGAAATCTCAGTTGATAAGGGTATTTTTCATACCAAGTCCGTTCGACCCTGAGAAATTGACCTCCGTGTGTCATACACTTCCAACACTGTTGGCCTTTTATTAGGAAAGAACTTCACACAGTTACAAG
>AWOL01S0313987.1:0-11186 GCA_000715115.1 Nicotiana otophora | reverse complement strand
GACTTGCTCGGATTTCAGCTACCCAGAGGAGACTTGAGGTATAACTGCACAACGTCCGCAGTCCTGAAGTCTCCGTCTACTTTATTTTAGCTGTAGTTTTTTTTCCAGACAGCTTTATTTTATTCAGACCCTTATTTGTATTATTTTAGAAGCTTGTGCAATTGTGACTCTAGTTCTGGAATGGTTTTTAGATATCGCGTTTATTATGGATTATTCACTTTATTTCAGACTTTATTTCCGCATTTGTTTCTTTGTTATTAATTAATTTAAAATTATGTTAAAATGGTTAATTATATTCAAACGTTGGCTTGCCTAGCAAGTGAAATATTAGGCACCATCACAATCTCGAAGGTGAAAATTTCGGGTCATAACAGCTTTAGACGTGAACTGCTGTAAAAAGCACCAAGCCGAGATCAATATTTACCCGATAAGAGGTACATCTCCAACTTTTATATTTTCTTTTGGATCTCAGAGATCGCTCTCTTCCAATTATGGGCATAAGGCTTCTCTCGTAGTGTTTGTATAAATACCGAATTCAAGTAAATATAAAGGCCTTATTGATACCCCAGTAGACCTGACCGTAAACGGTAAATATTAGATGTTTGCTTATCGACCTATCCAGCTCTGTAGCTAATGCGTTCAGTATTCCGTTAGGCCTATATATCTTAATTTTAATGAGACTCCTTACAAGCGTTGTATCTATCCTCATTCACTTCATTTAAAATACTAAGGCCTTGCTTGAAAATATATATGAACTCTTGGATGAAAAAGAGATATAGCTCCAAGTCCTTTGGAATCGGTAGTCGATCCTATAGACATTACTTCGTTCTTTTTAATCGTTTCAAAATGGAACCACACCTCGATTTTTAAGAAAAGAATCTTACGGCTGATCAGGAAAGAGACATATGCGGTTGGATTAGTGCAAGTGAAGAAATGAAAGAAAAATGGACTCAACCTCTCTTACAAAATAGAGACTGAACTTATAAAGTCTTATTTTTGTAATAGACCAATTTATTAGCATATTCATTTGGTCTAAACTAGTTACTTTTTCAAGATATTGTCTTGTCACATGAGTTTGACCGAAAGGCAATCAATCAAATTCGATAATGAGTTTTTCGGCAAGTCATACGAGTTGCTATAGGAACTCTGAATTTATTAGGTGGCTTTACGCATAGCAAAGCCCAAGGAATTTAGATATTTGTTACATTTATAGTGTAAAAATTGCACATGGTATCCTATTTGGTCGCCTCCATTTAACCTATACTCATATTTTTAAAATTATTTAATCTATACCCTAATTTTAACAACTTCAGACGTCTTCTCTTCTGCCTCCTGACCTATGCGCTCCTTTCTTCCTCCTCTTCTTATCTATCAAATTAACTTTTCAACCATTACTTTAATTTATTCACTAATAAAATATGAAGTCAAATTAACAACTTAACCTACATTTGATTAAATACTGTCATAAAATAACAAAATACAGTATTGTTATTGTTCTCTATTTGAATTCAGAAACCCTGTCAACAGAAGGTAAAACGTGGGCTTCTGCAAATTTTATAATCCTTTATTTTGCAAGCTCGAGATACAAATCCAAATGCATCGAGAGCGCAACAAATACTCTCTAGTTCATCTTGTTATGTATTTATCTCATACTGAATATACAGAAGTTCCAAATCCACTATGAAGAACATGAAGAATTCCCCATGAGGTAAATCCCGATGTGATGCCAAACAAGCTCTTAGTTACACTGAAAAGTTAATTTGTCCTGAAGTTTGCACTACAAATTGAAAAACTTCAGGAAGTGAGGGGAAACTGAAGTTTTCCCTTGCACTATGAACTGAAGTTCCTGAAGTTTGCACTACAAATTGAAGAATTTCAGACTAATTCGTCTGAAGTTTGCACTATGAAGTGATGGGAAACTTTCCCCTTGCACTATGAACTGAAGTTCCTGAAGTTTGCGCTACAAATTGAAGAACATCAGACTAATCTGTTTGAAGTTTGTAATATGAAGTGAGGGAAAACTGAAGTTTGCCCTTGCACTATGAACTGAAGTTGCTGAAGTTTGCACTACAAATTGAAGAACTTCAGACTAATTTGTAGGTTTGCACTATGAAGTGAGGGGAAACTGAAGTTTTCTCTTGCACTATGAACTGAAGTTTGCGTGATTGCCTTTGCAAGTCAGGCCAAACTTCAGGCAAAAATATCTGAAGGTTTGCTTTGATAAGGCTACACTTTAGGCAAAAAATTCTGAAGTTCAAACTTCAGACATAAATTTTTGCTACTTCAGGCCCGCATGCCTGAAGTTACCCGAAAAGTGGGTACGCTTACAATTGTTTTTACAAAGTGGGTATATGTTATAATGTGACCCAAAATCTGGGTATAGATACAAATCCCCCATACAACGCATAGTCTTTTATGATTAATACTGGTGCAAAGACTCATTACTACATTGCGAACTATCCTTTTAGTTTCTTTTTTTTGTTCCCTCTTTTAATGAGTCCACTTCTTCGTAATCTTAACAATATCGTCGTGTGTAGGAACTGATTTTTCTTTTTGGTTGTCCACTTGATATTCCTTATATGCATTAGAAACTAATTTGGATTTGTATCGCGTAAGGAGAAGGCCGGCTGATGGGTGAAGCAAAAATGCTTTAGGCCTCACCCTTTTAAGGCCCCACAAATTTTACCCACAATAAAGTACTTAAATTTGTATTAAGTGTTTTACGTAGTATATATTTTTCCCTAAATTCTTTACGTGTGAATAAATTATGGAATAGGTTTGACTGGAACATTATTGTTTTTCTCTCTTTACTTTTTCTCAATAGAAACTGTGTAGACTTAAAAAAATGATTTACAGCTTTACATATCAAAATATTAAAAAATAGACTTCAAATAAAAATAAATATTAATATTTTCAAATTTAAGGCCTCTCGTTAATCTTTAGCTTTAGACCACCAATCTTATTGAGCCGCCCCTGCGTAAAGACCATTAAAAGGGAACTCTCAATAAATAAAAAATTATTTTCAAGGCTCGAATGCGATTGTTTTACCAAAAATATGGACCTTGATTTAAATAATCAAACTTTTATTAATAAGGGTTGATCTTAGCTAACAATAATATCCCTAGATTGAGTTCTTGAAAAAGCAATAAATACTACGTAAATATGGTCGGACATCGGTAGTGGTATACAATAAATACTCTAGAAATCAGAAGCAATAATGTAGCATTCAATATCAATGAATAACAATAAATGGTATTTAGGTAAATAGAATGAATGAGTCACACAAGAAAGAATGGAATAAGTGGATATTCTCTCTGACAATGATGAATGATAGACCATCCCTTGAATTAGGAGTGTTCAAAATCGAACCAAAATCAAAAATCGAACCGCAAAAGTGGCTTAATAGCTTATTGGTATCAGGTTATCGGTTTAACGGATGGAGAACTGATTGAAATTTTATTATTAACGATTTATCGGTTTAGGGGCGGATTATTCAATTTTCTTATCGGATAAAACATTAATCCATTAAATAAATAAATATATATATATTATCCATATGTATATTACAACAACAACAACAACCCAGTATAATCCCACTAGTGGGGTCTGGGGAGGGTAGTGTGTACGCAGACCTTACCCCTACCCTGGGGTAGAGAGGCTGTTTCCAAATGACCCTCGGCATCCTTCCCTCCAAGAACTCCCACCTTGTTCTTGGGGTGACTCGAACTCACAACCTCTTGGTTGGAAGTGGAGGGTGCTTACCATCAGAGCAACCCACCTTGTCTGATTATCCATATGTATATTAAATAATAAAAATCCCTTCCACAGTTCCACTTATCCAGTACAGGACTAGTATTACTCTATTAGAATTTAGAAACCCTAACATCTAAAATTCCTAATTTCTAATTTCCCTCAGATCTCAGAAGTCAGAACCCAGCCCTCTCGAGTCTCGCCTCTCCCTCTCGCGTCGCCTCTCACAGTCTCGCTCTCAAACTCTCTACTCTCTGTATTCTGAAGGTTGAGGCAACACTACAGTCAACACAACAACAACCCAGCCGCTGCCTCTAGCCTCCCATTCTCTTCTCTAATCTTTTCCTCGTTTCCTCCATACGTCACCCTTAATCTCAGAACCCCAGTTACGGACATAGCCAAAGCAGCTAATGGTAAGTTTCTTTCTTCTCCTTTTCGAATCTTTACTTGATGGTCGAATCTTTAGTTCTGCTATTGATAAAATAGACCAAATCTATGTAAAACAAATGTGAGAAAATGTCATAATTATTCTGGGGATTAAAAGAGGGATTTCGTGGCAGAACTCATAAGAATGCCATTTTCCTCGTCATACTTTGCCTCGAAATAAATTTACTTTCTAATCCGATTTCGATTAGTTCTAAATGAAAAATACTTCTTCGTCATAAAAAAGATTGTAGCTTTTTTATCATTTGTATTGATTTCTTATCTTTTCTTGTTGCAGTGACTCATAACATGGCTGAAGATATACAAAGTGATAAGGTGATGAGTGAAAGTGGGGCTTCTAATTCAAATGCAATAAGTCAAGCTGAAACAACGGAGTCAAATATAACCAAAAAAAGGGAAAAAGGGTTTGTTGTGTGGGATCATTTTACAGAAATTATTACTTCTGAAGGGAGTAGAAAAGCAACATGTGATTTGCTTTATTGAGTATTGTTTTAAGACCAAAGACGGTAAGTCGACACTTCTTTCTCATATGTTTAAGTGTCCTAAACGCCCTGCTATTGTTGATAAAAAGCAATCAAATTTAGGCTTTCAATCTGTTCCGGGGGTAGTTAGGGTGACGTAGCTGTTGGTACTTGGAAATTTGATAAAGAAGAGTGTAGGAAGGCGCTATGTCGTATGGTAATAGTTGATGAGCTTCCTTTTATCTTTGTTGAGAAAGAAGGTTTTAGAGACTTTATGAAAGTGACACAACCTTATTTTCGGATCCCTTCCTATAGTACTGTAACTAGGGATTGTTTTGATTTTTTTAATGAAGAAAAGCAAAAGTTGAAAAGGTCTTTTATAGAATATAAAATAAAGACTATGTATTACCATTGATACCTGGACTTCTGTACAAAGCATCAATTACATGTGTATCACTGCCCATTGGATTGATAGTGAATGGAATATGCATAAGAAAATAAATTTTTTTCCTATTGTTAGTCATAAAGGCGAAGATATGGCAAATGGTATTGGTAGGTGCTTACATGAGTGGGGGATAAATAAAATCTTTATTGTCATAGTTGATAATGCAAGCTCAAATGATATGACAGTAAAATATTTGTCTAAGCAATTAACAAAAATGTGAACTAATTTTATTAACGGCAATCACTTTCACGTGAGATGTATGGCTCAAATCATGAATCTTGTGGTCCAGGATGGTTTAAAAGAATCTTCAGTATCTATTGAACGTGTTAGGCATGCCGTGAAATATGTTAGGCAATCTCCTGCGAGGCTGAAAAGGTTTCAAGAATGTTTTGATGATGAACAACTCAATTGTTAAAAAACTTTATGCTTGGATGTTCCAAGTGGGTGGAATTCCACCTACTTGATGTTGCGTAGGGCTATTAAATTTGAAATTGCATTTTCACATTATGCTTCTAGTGAAATTGGCCTGAGACATTATCTTGAGCATTCTTATATTGAAGTTGGAATTCCTACAGGTGAACTTTTGAGTAGTGATTGGGAGAATGTAAAAATAATTACAAACTTTCTTGAAACCTTCTATCTTCTTACTTTGAAAATATCTCGATCATGTTATGTTACATCAAATATTCATTTTGTTATAATTTGTGTGGTTGCTGTTTATTTGAAGCAATTGATAGCAAATGAAGATATNCATGTGTATCACTGCCCATTGGATTGATAGTGAATGGAATATGCATAAGAAAATAAATTTTTTTTCTATTGTTAGTCATAAAGGCGAAGATATGGCAAATGATATTGGTAGGTGCTTACATGAGTGGGGGATAAATAAAATCTTTATTGTCATAGTTGATAATGCAAGCTCAAATGATATGACAGTAAAATATTTGTCTAAGCAATTAACAAAAATGTGAACTAATTTTATTAACGGCAATCACTTTCACGTGAGATGTATGGCTCAAATCATGAATCTTGTGGTCCAGGATGGTTTAAAAGAATCTTCAGTATCTATTGAACGTGTTNGGAAAAAGGGTTTGTTGTGTGGGATCATTTTACAGAAATTATTACTTCTGAAGGGAGTAGAAAAGCAACATGTGATTTGCTTTATTGAGTATTGTTTTAAGACCAAAGACGGTAAGTCGACACTTCTTTCTCATATGTTTAAGTGTCCTAAACGCCCTGCTATTGTTGATAAAAAGCAATCAAATTTAGGCTTTCAATCTGTTCCGGGGGTAGTTAGGGTGACGTAGCTGTTGGTACTTGGAAATTTGATAAAGAAGAGTGTAGGAAGGCGCTATGTCGTATGGTAATAGTTGATGAGCTTCCTTTTATCTTTGTTGAGAAAGAAGGTTTTAGAGACTTTATGAAAGTGACACAACCTTATTTTCGGATCCCTTCCTATAGTACTGTAACTAGGGATTGTTTTGATTTTTTTAATGAAGAAAAGCAAAAGTTGAAAAGGTCTTTTATAGAATATAAAATAAAGACTATGTATTACCATTGATACCTGGACTTCTGTACAAAGCATCAATTACATGTGTATCACTGCCCATTGGATTGATAGTGAATGGAATATGCATAAGAAAATAAATTTTTTTCCTATTGTTAGTCATAAAGGCGAAGATATGGCAAATGGTATTGGTAGGTGCTTACATGAGTGGGGGATAAATAAAATCTTTATTGTCATAGTTGATAATGCAAGCTCAAATGATATGACAGTAAAATATTTGTCTAAGCAATTAACAAAAATGTGAACTAATTTTATTAACGGCAATCACTTTCACGTGAGATGTATGGCTCAAATCATGAATCTTGTGGTCCAGGATGGTTTAAAAGAATCTTCAGTATCTATTGAACGTGTTAGGCATGCCGTGAAATATGTTAGGCAATCTCCTGCGAGGCTGAAAAGGTTTCAAGAATGTTTTGATGATGAACAACTCAATTGTTAAAAAACTTTATGCTTGGATGTTCCAAGTGGGTGGAATTCCACCTACTTGATGTTGCGTAGGGCTATTAAATTTGAAATTGCATTTTCACATTATGCTTCTAGTGAAATTGGCCTGAGACATTATCTTGAGCATTCTTATATTGAAGTTGGAATTCCTACAGGTGAACTTTTGAGTAGTGATTGGGAGAATGTAAAAATAATTACAAAGTTTCTTGAAACCTTCTATCTTCTTACTTTGAAAATATCTCGATCATGTTATGTTACATCAAATATTCATTTTCTTATAATTTGTGTGGTTGCTGTTTATTTGAAGCAATTGATAGCAAATGAAGATACTGTTTTAAGTAAAATGGCAAAGACGATGAAAGAAAAGTTTGATAAGTATTGGGGTGATCCAGGAAAAATGAACAAGATAATTTTCATCTCATGTATTTTGGATCCATGTTACAAGCTCGAATCAGTTAGCTATGCACTTGTAAAGATATTCAGTGAAGATCCGGGGGTAACTATACAAGCAGAAGTGAAGAAGTACATGACTTCATTATTCAGTAAGTATGTAAAGTCCAGCTCAAAAAGTGTCTGTGCTTGCTTCATCTTCAGATCTTTCTCATTGGACACTTCTACTTTCGGGCTTTCTGGTAGTCAAGTAAACACCCAAAATACAAGACTTTTAGAATCACTCATGCAAGATCTAAAAAAGTATAAAACTGGGAGTGGAGGTGTGGATACTAGAACAGAGTTAAATAAATATTTTGGTGAAGAAACTGAGGATGACACTAAAGAATTTGATATTCTTCTCTGGTGAAAATTGAACTCAGATAGATTTTCTGTTCTTGTGGAGATAGATCGTGATGCAATAGCTGTTATGATTTCAAGTGTGGCATCTGAATGTGTGTTTAGTACGGAAGGACGTCTTCTTAATTTATTTAGGAGTTCATTAACTCCTAAATTGGTGCAAGATCTAGTGTGTCTTCAAGATTGGCTTCGAAATAAAAAATTAAAACAACCTGTTAGTGTTGAGGAAAATCTTGATAAAATCGAGCATCTTGAAATAGGTAATAATATTGTTACTATATTTGTTGTATATTAGTGTTGTGGATATTCTTATATTTTTCGCACGACTCATTATTTTAATTTGTTTTCTTCAGATTTAGCTAGCGATGGAAAAGACCCTTCCGTAATTGACGTGTAGGGTTAATATATCTGGTAAGAATTCTAATTGTAATATAGTATTAATAAATCTGTTAGTATATTTATCGTATAACTCATGTCCACATTTTGCATTTCCTCAAGTTTTTGTGGCTCTGTTATGTCCCTTCTTGATGAGGTAATAGAGTCTTTTTTTTGTTGCTCTAATTGTAGGCTTTTATTGTCTATTGTTGTTCCTTCTGTTGGTCAAGAACATAAGCTTGACATGACCTTATCTATCTCCTTTGTGCAACTGAACGACTTTATTTTCCGCATTGAATCAATTTCTTTTCCTATCAACAAATTATTGATTTGGAAACCTCGTCTGACATGTTGGGTACTGCCTAAGCTGCAGGACAAAAATGAGATAAATTGTCAAGAATGCAGACTTTTAGGTGAAGGTAGAATATTCGATGATTGGACTCATAACCAGTATACCTCTGAAAATGAGATTCTTAGGCAGGCTGTTGATATAGACACAACAGGTGGGAAGGACAAAATAACTTCATCCCAAGATGCTGGTACTTGTTTTAAAGCTATTGATGAAAGGATATCAAACATCATTAAAAATGGAACTTATGAAAGAAAAGTATTTCTTGACTGTATTTGCTATTGCATCAGTTAAATCTGCTGCTCCTCAACTTATTCCTCCTTTCATCTTTGCAAGTTGTTTGAACTTTGAAGCTGCAGAAATTGAAGCACTGTTAGATGCAACAGTTGTATTTTGGATGTCTCTAATTTTTCTAGAGTTTATTTTTAAATTTCCATTTTATCTCTAGTTGTATTCTGGACTCATTTTGACAGATGTAATTGCTATGTTAGGAAGTGTTAACTATTATGTTAGCTGAACAATGTAATGAAGATAGTAACAAGCAGTGGCTTGTGTTTTACGACTATTGAAGGTAACGGTAAACAATGGTGGGTATACATGCAAAGTAAACTGGCTGTTGCTGGTATTTACTAATAACTGTGTAAAATGAAGGACAAAAATAGTCCTCTATAATACAGATTCAACTAGGCCGATAAACCGCTTGATAACCGCTAAACTGATACCAATCCGCCCGATATCTTATCAGGTGGCTAGCGGATTAATACATTTAAAAATTAATAACCGATAATCCGAACTGTTAAGAGTAAATAACCGCAAGATCCGCCCAATAAGCAGCCCTACCTTGAATATTCGAGTTATTCTAGGATCTAGTGAAAAAGTATAGATAAGAATCTCAGTGAAAAGGTGATGTTTGTATCTTAGCAAAGAAGATCTGATTCTCTTTCTCAAGTCAAAGTGTGGTTTTTACAAATGAATATCACATGTCCCCTATCATTGTGTCTTTTTCTATTTATAGAGAACATGCTCCTAAGAAACCCTAATAGTACAAGTACAAAGAATATCCACTAGAATATTCTCTTTAATATCCTATCTTGAAATTAGCCATTATAACTCTGTCAAAGGTTCTCGACCTCGGCCTCGACCCTTGTTGACACCTCGACTTTGGCCCTTGTTGACTCTTCGATATCGGCCCCTGTTGACTCTTCGGCCAAGAACTTCATCGCTTCTTGGGCCGTTTCGACAAACGACGACTTGGGAACTTTTTCCCTAGTACTGTCTTGGCTCAAATATCCTAAAGATAGATTTTGACCCATACAGTTAGTCCTTCTACTTATTGAGGTTGCCTTCAGGAGGATTCGATGAGCAGATCTTGTTCTTTGTGTTCGAAACAACCGAGCGAGCTATGTTAGTCGTGGTGGCTGTGGTGAACTGGTGGCGTGGCCTTACGTGGGCCGCACATTTCAAACAATTCGATTTTCTCGGGCGATTTGCTGGAATTATGTTGTCCCCAGGTTATGGTGACGTCATGATGTCATGCGTCATTATGACATATATTCCCGATGCGTTGCTTCATTTAGTGTGTGACCTTTGATTAAACCTGCCGCTTTGGTTCCGACGCCAGTAATGATGAACCGTTTTCGGTTCTGGTGCCAAGACTTTTATAAATAGAGGTATTTGGACACGATTTTGAGGTTTAAGTTCTCTGTTGTTTCGCAACCCCATATTCTTCTCTTGCTCTCTTCTTCTTGCTTCAAACTTCTCTTCCCTGTTTCAGTGATTTGTATTGTTATTAACTCTTCCTCATTTGATACCACTCTTTCCTACATTAAACTATGTATAACGTATCTTTTGAGCCTGGTGAGGGAAGCTTGTCACGCCCGGACCTCGAGGAACGCAATTGGCGCTCAACCAAAATAACCCGGTCAAGAAAGCTTGTATAATGCCTTCTAACCAAACTCACTCGTGAATAAAGAGAGGATATATTTCATTATTTAGGCAATGAGAAGGTTACATAAACAATCAAAATTTTATTACCGTTAGAACTTCATTCAAGATTTTCCAAAATATTACATTACACATTCATAGTTTAGAAGTGGAAACATATGATGCAAATACAACATTACTAGTTTGACTTTTCCGACACCAACATACGACCCACACTATGTCTACGGAGCCTCTAATAGATATAAAAGAGTACTATGATAGTGCCGGCCTGGCTATACCTCAAAACATAGTACACGAGGAACAAAAGATATACGACCCCGAGATGAAGTGGGGCTCACCAAGTCAGTTGGGAAGAGGGTGTACTGCTATCACTAATCAAAATCACCTGCTATGGAACCACCTGCATCCATTAAATATGTAGCCCCCCTACAAAATGGACGTTAGTACATGACGAATTGTGCTAGTATGAAAACCAAACACCCCCTTCAAGGATTGGAAGTACAACATGAATGTCACGAATCATAGAAGCAATAAAAGAGTTTAAATAGCCATTAAAACCATAACACATTCATTTAAAGCCTTCAATAACATTTATAAATTTCAGGTTGGGGATCCTCT